>PKML01043648.1:609500-631843 GCA_002933935.1 Eutrema yunnanense
TTTGGAGCAGAAGCAGAAGTTGTGTCGCCAAGAACCTGATTCCACGACAGGCATCGATCGATACCACCTTGGTATCGATCGATACTCGACGAGGCAGACACGACATCGCGACTTAATGAAGAGTTGAAGAATTGCAATTTGGTCCAGAAGTTTCTGATAATTACAAGAAGACCCCAGATCGTGTTTTTAGGTTATAAATAGGATTTTACAGCCATTGTTTAGGCTATGCTTTATTTTGCTTTAGTTTAAGAGAGATTTTGGTGAGAGACAAGTCTGGTTTCCCTTCGTCCGAGATCAGATCTCAAAACCTTGTTTCTCTTTCTGATTTTATACAAGAGTATTTATTCAACATGTTTATTGATTTAATATTCATGTCTGAGTAGATCACCTGTTAGGTTTAGGGTTTTCTCATAGGGATTTCTTTGAATGCTAGGTTGATTTTCTGTTAGGATTCACTATCTGATTAGTTCTTCACCTTAGGTTGTTCTCAATGCTAATTCTAGATTAATCACCTAGAACTTAGATCTTAGGATAATTGATTAGGCACGAGAGTGCGATTAATTACCTGATAGAACCTAGGTGAGCAAATTAATTATTCGCAAAGAGAATTGGTTTAATTAATTTGTGAACATATCAAACCTGAACTTTAAAGCTGATTTAGACTTTAGGATTCGCAAAGAGATTTGGAATTCCTAGGATTTAGATTTAGATAATTTTCGCAACGAAAGTTGGTTAATTATATTTTAGTGATTTGAGTTCTAGAACCGTGCTTAATCTGAATCATGTTAGTTAATTTAGCTGCATTCATTGATTTCCTGAGAAATACCCTGAGCCTATATTCCACCAACTGAATTTACAAACGCTTTTACTTGCAATCTTGTTTTCAATTACATCTTCTGGTTTAGCTTGTTTCGGATCTATATAATCTATTGAGTGATACTTGAGTTCTTGTGTTCGACCCCTTGATTTACTGCAACAACTGCTTTAGTACTATTTAGGGTATTAAATTGAGTATATCAGAAAGCCAGTGGCGTATTTCAGTGAGAAGCTAGGAGGAGCCTCACTCAACTACCCGACTTACGACAAGGAGTTGTACGCGCTTGTCCGATCGCTAGAGACTTGGCAACACTACTTGTTGTCTAAGGAATTTGTGATCCACACGGATCATGAAACGCTTAAGCACTTGAAGGGCCAAACCAAGCTCAAAAGGAGACATGCTCGCTGGATGGAGTTCATAGAAGCCTTCCCCTACGTGATCAAGTACAAGAAGGGCAAGGAGAACATTGTCGCTGATACCTTATCCCGGAGATACGCATTAATCTCAACTATGGAGGCTAAGGTGCTGGGTTTTGAAACCATCAAGAGTTCATATGAAGATGATCCTGAGCTAGGAGATATCTACCAAGGAGCCGGAAAAGGAGAATTCGGAAAATTTTACCTTCACGACGGATTTCTATTCCAGGAAAAAAGATTGTGCATTCCGCAAGGCTCTATGAGGGACTTGATAATCCGAGAGGCTCATGGAGGAGGCCTTATGGGTCACTTTGGCGTGGACAAAACCTTGGACATCGTGACCGAGCATTTCTTTTTGCCCCATTTGAAGAGATCCGTGGAGAACCATTGTGCCCGATGCGTGGTATGCAAGAAAGCAAAATCCTGAGTGCATCCCCATGGTCTCTACCTGCCCCTACCCATCCCGACGACGCCTTGGGTAGATGTGTCGATGGACTTTGTCCTCGGCTTGCCAAAGATTCAACACAAAGACTACATCTTTGTTGTTGTATACCGATTCTCGAAGATGGCGCATTTCATCCCGTGTGCTATGGTGAATGATGCCTCTCAAACCGCCGAGCTATTTTTCAAGGAAGTAGTTCGTCTACATGGCGTCCCTAGAAACGTCGTATCTGACTGGGACAGTAAGTTTCTAAGTCACTTTTGGGGAACCCTTTGGAAGAAGCTCGGAACGAAGCTTTTGTTCTCAACAACTTGCCATCCGCAAACCGACGGCCAAACCGAAGTCATCAACCGTAGCTTATCAACGTTACTAAGGGCAACCATTGGGAGAAATCTCAAGAATTGGCTAGAGTGCCTTCCGTTCGTAGAGTTTGCCTTCAACAGTTCAGTACACTCGGCCACCAAGATGTCACCGTTCAAAATCGTCTATGGTATTAATCCTTTGACGCCGTTGGATCTATCACCACTGCCCCAAACCGAAGCTATCAGCCTAAACGGAGCAAAGAAAGCCGATTTTGTAAGGAAGCTTCACCAAAAAGCTAAGGAGAATTTGGAGAAGAGAACCGAGCAATACGTCCGAGCCGCCAACAAGGGACGCAAGGAGGTTATTTTCGAACCAGGCAATTGGGTGTGGCTACACATGAGGACCGAAAGGTTTCCAGACCAGAGGAGTTCAAAGTTAGCACCACGAGGAGACGGACTGTTCAAGTTTTGGAGCGGATCAACAACAACGCCTACCGACTAGATCTTCCCAGTGAGTTTAAAGTTTCTCCAACTTTCAACGTTACTGACTTGGCTTATTTTGATGATGATAATCCAGTTTTGAGGTAAAACCCTTCTCAAGAGGGTGAGAATGATGAGGACATCCCAACCGAACTGGACCAAAACCAACCCGACGCGGAACAAGTGCTGATCATTCCGCAAGGAGCACTCACGAGGACCCGTGCAAGACTTCTACAACATAAGTTCAACATGTTTGCCAAATGAGTCATGATGCAAGACCAACCAAACCCACGACCTAACCAAGACAGGCTCCTCAAACTTCTTCTCGGCTATAAGGAGGATTTTAAGTTTGGGATTGAGGGACATCAAAATGATGAAACTTCCACTGAGGGAAACCATTTCCACCAACCAAGTGACCCTAAAAATCACTTTGGTCAAGCCACTTTTGAGTTTACTCAAATGGAACAAGTGGAGCCCATAGATGAGCCTTTTCTTGGCCTATATGATGATCCAGAGGAGGAAGCCCAAGACGACACCAAATCCACTAAAGGAGGATGGTTTAGTCGACCAAAGGCCCATGGAGAACAACTTGGTCGAGCCCAAACATGCCCAGAATAAGCCGAGCTCGAAGCCCCTTCACAAAGCTCATTTCGCGGCCCATTCGCTACCAAGGAAGAAGCATGGCCTCTCTTCTCAACAAAGGCCCAAATCCACTTGATCATATCTTGTGAGGATCACCAAAATGGAGCAGGTTAAGGAGAAGGATCAGCTCGAATTCAAATCAACAAATCACACCTTCCATATCCGGCACCAATCAAAGGTAAGCAAGGTAAGTTTTGAATTCGATTAAACTAATGTGATTTTATTTCTTGTTTCTTTTGCAGCTTTTATTTTTGCTTAAGTTTAGGGACTTTCGTTTTTAGTGTTTTGCTAGAATCTCTCTTGTAATCTTTGATTTTTTCTTTTTTTGTGTTTTTCGTTTGAATTTGACATTTAATGCCCGACCTTAGTAGGTCAAAGCTTATGAGCTCTTTATAAAGCTCCCCTGCAGCATTGTATGTTTCACACAATTTTGATATCAATAAAACGAGAGTTTCTTTCTAAGTTCTTTGACAAAAAGCTTTCATCGCTTTAACGTCTTTTCTTGTTTCTTGTCGAGACCAGGCCTCTAAGAAATCCCCCCGTTATTTACCTTGTGACTTTCACATCACAAGTGGTTCACCTCATCCCACAGTTCGTGTTCATCCCTCGGATCCAACCGGCTGAGTATCTCGCTTGTTGCCTACAACCCTCGTTTTTGCGAAACGTTCACTCTTGTGCCAATCTTGTATCAAGTGTTCATCCCTTTCACTCCAGAGTTCGTAGAGGAGAGGTATTCGTTCTTCACCAGCGGAAGCAAAAGACGATGACTTCCGTTCTTTCTACCTTATCGGAGTTCCGTTCCTGCCTTTCTAACAAGACACAAGTAGATAATTATTTTTAGTATAATAACGACTTAGTCATTTGATTTGTATTTGGCGTTGGAGCCACTCTTTATCCTTTGATGAATAAAAAGTTTTGCTTTTGGATTCCTTTCATTTCTTCTTGAGAGTTTGATTTTGGATTCCTTTCATTTCTTCTTGAGAGTTTGATTTTGGAATCTTTATTTCTCTTTGAACAACGAATCGCTCTCAGAGTCTCTCTACTCATGTGGAATAAAGAATAGTTTTTCAAATCTAATTCGGTATGCTTTTCAAATCTCTCTTCACTCCATATGGAGAGAAAGGAATAACAGGAGACACGGGGAACCGCCAAACATCGCAGCTCGAAAAAATGATCGATATGCAGATTCAAAATCGATTGACGTCTATTCGACAAATGGAAGAATCAAGATACGAAGACGGGAAGCAAGCTTGGTTTGCTTCACGATGAATTATTCAAACTTCAACATTAGATAGCATTTCAGAATTTTGCTTTTAAATTTCGAAACACTATGATGTAAAAACGTTTTTTTGGTTTGAATTAATTTTACATTAACTTTATAAAAAAAAAATAGCTTTTGTTTTAATAGCTGTATTTGACTTTGTAAATTGCCTATGTACCCATTTATGTAGTAAACATTGGAAATGAAAAAAAAAGTTGGAAATGAACATAATTCACAAGTTGGTAATGCTTATTTCGTCATGATTGCCATGCATGACTACTCACATTACTAAATTTTTCTTTTTGTTCGAGCACGTTGATCCATTCCTTTTTTAATGTTACGATCAATTCATTGACAAAGAAGTAGTTAAAGGGAGAGTTGCACCATGTGTTAAGTGTGCCTTTTTTTACACCAGTCGTGTCGGTGATAAATTTATATTTTAAGATATGTACTATTATTTCTATATATAAAAGTAGCATTTAGCCGTAAAAAATAGTAATAATATTAGTATTTATATTGTCTAAAAGTATCTCCAATATAACCCTCAACTCATTATATTTGATGTTTTTTTCTTTTTCCAATCCAACCCTTAAACTCTCAAATTTTGAGATTTTGAATAATAAAACCTCAAATTTGAAGTTCCACTATTTACACCCTTAAAACACTATTTACTTTATTTTTTAGTCCGTACAATTATATATCTTATCAGCTTACTTTTTGTTTTTGTTTTTCATTTTAATCTATATAATTAGATATCTTTTAAATACAAAAATATCCTTATAAATTTAATTATCACATATAAAAATCAAATTAATACATTAAAATTAAAATTACCAATATAGAAAAAATGTTACATAACATTTTTATAAATAATCATGATCATAAAAATATATCAACACACAAAGTAAATCAACAAAAAAAAAAGTTATATAAACATATAAATATTACACAAAATAAAATTCATACTACAACACTAATAAATAGGTAAGTTTGATCTCGAACCTCCAAAATCATCAAAGTATTATCCATAAAATTTTCGTGGAATCGGGGTTGTTGTTGTTTTTGAGTTTTTTTGTATGATTCTTACTTGTTCAACTCGAAGAAGCTCATTTCAAAATTCATTGATTGATAATATATGAGAGCATTAGAGAAATAGTTTTCTTGAATAATTTGATATTTTACATGTAATTTTATGATTTGGTTTGTGTTTTTTTTTATTATTTATATGTAATTTTCTATTATCGTGTAATTTTTTATAAATAGTGTATATAATTGTTTTATAAGTGTTATATTTATTTATTAAAATCTTATCATCATAATTAATAATTGTTAATATTGAAAACCATAATACAAAATACAAATTCTTTTAGAAAATTATTTCAGAAGATGATTTAAGAATTTACCATTGGAACATTGCACCCTCAAACTCTCATTTTGAAGATTGACCACCCTCATAATAAAGATACCGGTTGAAGGTGCTCTAGTAGTTCAGTGACGGTTCTGAAGGAGTGCAACCAGTGCAATTGCCCGGGCCCACTTTTTTTTTTTTTTTAAACCAAATTTTTTTTTAGAGCCCTTTTTTTTTGCTCCTACCAAGTAGTTACATAACTTTTTTGTTTATTGTTGTATAGATAACTTTTTTATCACAGTTAAGAGTATCTGCAGCAGTAGACACTCAAAGGGTGTCTCAAAAAAAAATTATTATTTTTTTTTGTAAAATTAAGTTGTTCAGAGTGACTCGTATGAGATACGGTCTCTCTATCTCCTTCTCTTTTTCCTTCTTTTTCAATTTTGCTCTAAATGATGCGAGAGTTGCAGCAATCCATCAATCGTTACACTAAATTAAAAAGAAAATCCTGAAAGTTAAAAACAGTTTATGTTTAAAGCGTTGATAATTACATTTAATTCGTGACACATAGTTCCATCTAATTAAAACATTAATTAACAACCTCTACCAATATATTCGTTGTGGAGATCTCGATGCACCTTGACTACGTGGCCCTCTACTCTATCACACGTGATGCTCTAAATGATGCGAGAGTTGCAGCAATCCATCAATCGTTACACTAAATTAACAAGAAAATCCTGAAAGTTAAAAACAGTTTATGTTTAAAGCGTTGATAATTACATTTAATTCGTGACACATAGTTCCATCTAATTAAAACATTAATTAACAACGTCTACCAATATATTCGTTGTGGAGATCTCGATGCACCTTGACTACGTGGCCCTCTACTCTATCACACGTGTGTTAACAGGATTAGCATTTCTTAAGGAGAATTATTTATTCTCAACACTAAAACTATCTACAATGGTTTCAAATTACAACATTTTTTTTTTCTTTTAACTAGATTCTAAATCCGTGCGTTCGTACGATAACTTTTTTGTTTGTTTATCAAATTTTACAATATAATTTGTATTTATTTTTGTGTTTAGATATAGTTTTTGTATATTTAATTTTTGTCATATGAGACACAAAATTATTTTGGTATTTGGATATAATTTGTTTGTTCTAATCCGCCTTATAATGGGAGTTCAATATGAAAAGTAACAGGAATTCTGAGAAGAACCAAACCCGGTCTAATAATTAAATCCATAAATCCCATTTATTCCATTAAATAATAAGTCTCAGTATGACAAATAAATCCATAATTCGAAACGATTAATAATCCAAATAAAACCAACGCTCGTCTTTAAAATTTAAATAACCAAAATCCGCATAAAACGAATAAAACTCCATCCCGAAAACGCGCACCACACTAGAACTACTCTTCCAGCAACTCAAACTCGTCCTCATCGGACTCACCTGAAAATAAGGAAGGAGAGATGAGTAATTTGGATTACCCAGTGAGAACTAAACATACACTTTCAACACATCCAAACATTACTTTTAAATACGCTAAGAATAAATCTAACCAAGCTCAAACATTACGCTCTACCAGCGCACAAACAATTTACACGCAAGGGAATAACTCCAACTTCAACGGCATCTCGATAGCCAAGCCCACCATGGACCATATTTACACGACATCTCATAGCCCAATCCACTTTGAACCATATTTCTCTGGGCCCGGGAAGGCCCACCCCGATGCAAGCTGACTTCTTCCGCAAGTCTCGGCTCACAACAAACATAATGGTACCACCGTTCCCTTCTCCGGTGACGATCACCTCATTCTAACTACACTACACACACTGATCACACAGCAGAGTGAACAATCAAGGATGCATGTTCTTCATCTAATGCTTTCCTAACTCATTTCGTTAAGCAGATGCAGATCTAACTAAATTCACATAGAAAACGTGTCCGTACTCTGTAACCCGCCCTAGCCTAATCAGATCTAGACTCAACATACCAAAAAGGAATGAATCAACGTATGGAAAACCTAGATATAATCCTCACCTTTGATTTTCTGCAGATCTGACGAAGGAGAACGAATCTAGAAGATGACGTGAAGGCGGTGGTGCTCGGCGGCTCCTCCTCGGCTCCGGCGTGGCTCGCGGAGGCTGACTCGGCGACGACTCGACCGTGACTCGGTCGAACTCGGCTGTGACTCGGTCGAACTCGGCTGTGACTCGGTCGAACTCGGCCTGACTCGGTCCAACTCGGCCTGACTCGGTCCAACTCGGTCCTGACTCGGTCCAACTCGGCCTAACTCGGTCCAACTCGGTCTGACTCGTTCCAACTCGGACTGACTCGGTCCAACTCGGCCTGACTCGTTCCAACTGGGCCTGACTCGGTACAACTCGGTGGTGACTCGGCCTGACTCGGTTGACTCGGCGATGACTCGGTCCAACTCGGTGGTGACTCGGTGGCGGCTCGTCGGCGGCGGCGGAGACCGGCGGTGGTCGGCGGCTCTGGCGACTCTCTCTCTCCTCTCTCCGGCGAGGCTCTCTCTCTCTCTCCCGATTTTTATTGGAAACAAATGAGTCTCTACCCTCTCCCCTCCTCTTATATAGGGGTCTAGCCCTATGGTTTTGGGTGGGGAAAATGAGCTATTGGGCTTCGAACAGGGCCTGGGTATGGGTATGTTACAATTCTCCCCCGGTTGAAAGGAATTCGTCCCCGAATTCTCCCTTCCTTCTTCGGTTTCCATCCCGTCCTTAAACAGCTCGGGGTAAACTGTCCTCATCTGCTGCTCAGATTCCCATGTTTCTTCGCAGATACCATTCATTTCCTAAATGACCCTTACTACACTAGTTCTCTTGCCGTTGACATCTAATTCCTTAAACTCCAAGATCTCGGTTGGTTTACTCTGAGATGAAAAATTTCTGTCCAGGTTACTTGGTATCTGAGACAAATTGAGCTCAGGCTCTCTCATTACCTTCCTCAAAATCGATACGTGGAACACATCATGCCATTCTGACAATTCATGAGGCAACTTAAGTAGATACACTACTTCTCCGATTCTCTCGACGATGGGGTACGGTCCCATATATCTTGGCTTAAGCTTTTTCAGGATCCACTGCCACTCCTTCTCCGGAAACAACATAACCGAGGAATCCTATTTCCTTCTGCCAGAAACTGCACTTGCTCAACTTCGCGAAGAGCTGGTGGTTCCTTAAGTTCTGAAGTACATTTCGCAAATGATGAGCATGTTCCCTCTCAGTCTTCGAGTAGACCAGAATGTCATCAATGAACACAATCACACACTTGTCCAAGTATGTCCGGAAAAGATCGTTCATCAACTTCATAAATGCGGCAGGTGTGTTATGGAGACCAAACGGCATTACGACAAACTCGTAGTGTCCATAACGGGTTCGGAATGCCGTTTTCTTTATGTCCTCTTCAGATATCCGTATCTGGTGGTAGCCTGATGCTAAATCGATCTTCGAGAACCATGACGCTCCTTCTAGTTGGTCCAACAACTCGTCGATTCTCGGTAACGGGTACTTATTCTTGATGGTCACCTTATTCAATCCTCGGTAGTCAATACAGAGGCGAAAACTTCCATCCTTTTTCTTGACAAACAACACTGGCGCTCCCCAAGGCGAACTGCTTGGTTGGATGAATCTTTTGTCCGTAAGGTCCTCCAACTGCTTCCTTAATTCTGCCATTTCCACTGGCGCTAACCAGTATGGAGCTTTTGAAATAGGGCCGTCCCTGGTTCTAGCTCGATAGTGAAATCGTCTCCTCTTGAAGGTGGCGGTCCGGTCAATGGCTCAAAAACATCTGCATACTCGCATGCTACTGGAATCTCTTCCAAATTAGATGCTTCTCCTTCTCCAACCATAGAAATAGTCGCTAGATATGCTTCACATCCTTTCTCCATCAGGTCTGTGGCATGAATCATCGAAATTATCGGGACTCCAGAATCCGACTTCACTCCTTGAAACTTTATCCTTTTTCCATCAAGTCGCGGTATGTAGGCTCGCGTCCTCTTGCAATACATGACAACTTGGCGATCCAAAAATAGCGGTACTTATCCTCAATGGTTACATGATGCTCTCTTTGGCGATATCCGCACACACGGTTGCAAGTGAGTCAGTCCAGTCCCGTAAAGACTGATCTTCCTGCAAATAAAAATAACACGAACCAGAGAGCTATTCTAGGTGTGGTGGTTTTATAATTTTGAAAAATCCCCATTTGAAAACTTTGAAAACCGATTTTTCCTAATCCCACTAACCTAGAATTTTATCTCTCACTTCTCGTAACCCGCTCTGATACCACTTGAGAAGAACCAAACCCGGTCTAACAATTAAATCCATAAATCCTATTTATTCCATTAAATAATAAGTCTCAGTCTGACAAATAAATCCATAATTCGAAACGATTAATAACTCAAATAAAACCAACGCTCGTCTTTAAAATTTAAATAACCAAAATCCGCATAAAACGAATCAAAACTCCATCCCGAAAACGCGCACCACACTGGAACTACTCTTCCAGCAACTCAAACTCGTCCTCATCGGACTCACCTGAAAATAAGGAAGGAGGGATGAGTAATTTGAATTACCCAGTGAGAACTAAACCTACACTTTCAACACATCCAAACATTACTTTTTAAATATGCCAAGAATAAATCTAACCAAGCTCAAACATTACGCTCTACCAGCGCACAAACAATTTATACGCAAGGGAATAACTCTAACTTCAACGGCATCTCGATAGCCAAGCCCACCATGGACCATATTTACACGGCATCTCATAGCCCAGTCCACTTTGAACCATATTTATCTGGGCCCGGGAAGGCCCACCCCGATGCAAGCTGACTTCTTCCGCAAGTCTCGGCTCAAAACAAACATAATGGTACCACCGTTCCCTTCTCCGGTGACGATCACCTCATTCTAACTACACTACACACACTGATCACACAACAGAGTGAACAATCAAGGATGCATGTTCTTCATCTAATGCTTTCCTAACTCATTTCGTTAAGCAGATGCAGATCTAACTAAATGCACATAGAAAACTTGTTCGTACTCCGTAACCCGCCCTAGCCTAATCAGATCTAGACTCAACATACCAAAAAGGAATGAATCAACGTATGGAAAACCTAGATCTAATCCTCACCTTTGATTTTCTGCAGATCTGACGAATGAGAACGAATCTAGAAGACGACGTGAAGGCGGTGGTGCTCGGCGGCTCCTCCTCGGCTCCGGTGTGGCTCGCGGAGGCTGACTCGGCGACGACTCGACCGTGACTCGGTCGAACTCGGCTGTGACTCGGTCGAACTCGGCCTGACTCGGTCCAACTCGGTCCAACTCGCTCTGACTCGGTCCTGACTCGGTCCAACTCGGCCTGAATCGGTCCAACTCGGTCTGACTCGTTCCAACTCGGCCTGACTCGTTCCAACTCGGCCTGACTCGTTCCAACACGGCCTGACTCGGCCTGACTCGGTCCAACTCGGTGGTGACTTGGCCTGACTCGGTTGACTCGGCGATGACTTGGTCCAACTCGGTGGTGACTCGGTGGCGGCTCGTCGGCGGCGGCGGAGACCGGCGGTGGTCGGCGGCTCCGGCGACTCTCTCTCTCCTCTCTCCGGCGAGGCTCTCTCTCTCTCTCTCCGGATTTTCTTCTTGGAGACAAATGAGTCTCTACCCTCTCCCCTCCTTCTCTTATATAGAGGTCTAGCCCTAGGGTTTTGGGTGGGGAAAATGAGCTATTGGGCTTCGAACTGGGCCTGGGCCTGGGTATGGGTATGTTACAAATTCACTATGTTGACATAATCTTTTTCTAATCCGCCCTAACTCCCTAGAATGGGGGTAAGTTTTAATTTTTGTTTTCTAATGTTTTGTTCTATTTTTTGACAAAATTTATTTGTGAATGTAAAAGTTTTAGATGTATTAACAATTTTATTTTTGGTATAAAATATATTATATAGTTTTCTAAAATTTTAATCCACAATGAAGGCATGCGACAATTTTTTAAATTTTTTTTGTTTGTTTTAATGTTTTCTTTTTTGTATGGAAAAATATATTTTTTAGTATGATATGTATGATTCAAAATTAATGATACCCAAATTTTTCCATACAAAGCCAATTCTTATTGTTGATTCAAATTCACTTATAACCGCCCTTACGTTTACTTTCATGCCGTGAAGGCTTTTGTGTATCGACCCCTATATTCTTATTGTTGATTTAAAGAGCCTTCATACCTATTTAACTCATTGTAAGTTGTAAACTTGTAATAATAGGAAGATACCATCAAATATGAATATTTTTTATTTGTATAATGTTGATATGTAGCAGCTCTTTAGATATAATAACTTGCATTTGTTTATTAAGATGATTACATTTTCTTCCACTGTTTTGATTTATAGGATAAGACTTAATAAGATGATTTAAATCAGATCTAAAAATTCAGACTTATGCAGGAATATTTCAACTTGGTGTAAAACCTGTAAAACCTGTAACACATAGGTCTGTATGAATTGAACTCGGAATGACAAATACTGTTTTGCCTTTATTAGAAATTACTTAAACAATCTCTTACAGACTTGTTTAATCAGAATTACACGACGAACCACACTGCTCTCGATACTGACCAATTCCTAATCTACCCAAGCTTACCACAACAACAGTTGTGTAACTCTCGTGTATTCACTCACCAAGAACCCTAACTCTCTCTTAGCTTCTTGACCCAATCTTTTCTCAATGTCAAAACGGCTAACCTAATATTCATCAAGGTCGTTTTGTTATATACTACATCTCCGGCAGATGTGCGTATATTTGCTTTCCTTTTGTTATGATCTCCAAATCTTATTTGCAAGATTCTGAGGATCTTCCTTGATCTACAAGGCAGCTCTAATCAATCACTGCCACGTCAGCTGATTTCTTTTACCGCCTTTCCGATCTTCACGGGTGACTCACGAGCTCCATGTCGAAGGTCCAATAATTTGGATCTTACATTCTCCCCCTTTTTATCTGAATGTGTTACCTCAAGCTTCCTGCAGTCAACACTAGATATACCCAAGCCAAAGGAACAAATTCACAGAATAAAAATACACAATAACATGTATTGCATATTAATCCACAGGGGACATTGAGTCTTTAAACACATAACACAGAGATTGAACGAAAATAATATTCAATTGAGTTCACACACACAGTCACGGGCTCATTACACTGCTCCCCAATCATTTTCATCGTCCTCCTCAGTATCCTGCTCCCCCTCGCTGTCAGATCCTTCTACAACAGCATTGAGATCATGTGCGCTGTACTCTCCCCCTGCTTGGGTGCACATTCATATAAAAACAATTGTACAGAAACAAAGTCCGAGGAAGAAATAGGATCTTACCTTTCACACGAAGTTGAATGCGCTTGAGCCACTTTGAGAGTTGATCCAAGTCAGCTGCAAGTGAAGGAGCAGCCAAAGGCTCATCATCTTCAGACCCCTTTCCCGCTTTGGGATCAAGCTTCACCCTCTTGGGAAAACCAATCAAGTCGCCATCACCTCTGTGACCCGGCACAATACGTTGGAATGTCAACAATTGATAGATCAAGTTGGGGAAAACCAGCTTTCTGTCAACATGGTTGTGAGCTTGAGCAATGCTGTAGATAATATCAAATACCATCTTTCCGAAGTTGAACTTTTTCCCTTGAAGAAGATAGGCGAGAAACTTGATCCGCAGCTTAACCATTGTGGTGTTGTTAGTAGTTGGCATCCAGTTGCAGCAACATAGCTTGTGCAGGATTTGATTCTCGGGGGTAAGATGTCGTGAGCAGAACCCTTCCCACCGATGCTTTCTGCCGCCAGACACAGTACTAACAGCAGTGTCAATGTTCTCCTTATCCCACTGTCCAGCAACAGGTGGATCAACAATCTGGTACATCCGATTGATGATTTCAGCCGAGAACTCATACATCTGACCCCTGATGTAAAGCAGGTTGATGCCGTTGTGAACCTCCATGTCCAGAACATTTGCATAGAACTCATAGACAACATTGGGACAGTACGGATCAACATCAATTACAGTGTACATTAGCCCTGTCTGATCAATAACCTCTCTCACCGCATCTAAGGCACTGTCATCAAGGGGAAAGTACATGAGGTCATGGAATTCCCTAAGTCGCAGAGAGTCATACCTGTGACGTGCAGCTTTGGAGGTGAAATTTCCAACTGGGCGGCGTCGAGGTGCAGTGAGTTCAGGGTGCAAGCGATCCTTGGCAAACTGAGCCTGACGGTTGGCAATGTATCGTGGTTCCTGCTCATCATAGGGAAAGTTGTAACCATCTCTCGGATCCGAGAACTCCTCAGCCATCTCCTCATCGTTGGATCCATCAGGAATCGCAGAGGAAGTGCCTGCATGTGCCGGAGGGACGGAATACACTGCATCACTGTCGTCGTCACTTTCCTCATCAAGGAGAATGGGAGCCTTGCCACTCCGTTGACCGGGTTTCCCTTTGCCTGTAGTGAGCCGATGAACAGCGGAAGCTAATGTTTCAGAGTCGGCAGGTACAGGACGGTAGTTATGGATGGCCGAGGCCAGAACTTTAGCAGCCTGAGAACGTGTGTTTCGCATGTTGGCACTCCCGATTGAAGAAGAGGAGTGGAGGGATGCGTCGCACACGGTTAGGGTGCCAGATATTAGAAAACACAGAATCGGCCACAAATAGCCCAAAATCCACACATTCAAGCCACTGTGAAATTTATGAAATTCTAAGGAGAAATCACACACACACAGGGACTTGAAAGAATTAAACACACTCAGTAGGGTGCAAGTGAGGACCCCAATAATCGATCATCAAACACGCGTTTAGGAGCACCAAACATCTACCTCAAGTACCTCGTGGATGGGTCAGATGTTCGAAGAGGCAGATACTGCATAGGGAGCTATATGTCACACATCAAAGAGTTTATGTAAATCAACCTGAGTGTCCAAAGATGCAGCCTACCCTTAGCCAAGGAGCTTTCACACCAGTGATTATTCATAGAGAACCTGAGCCACTTCTGGTTATCGGAGATGAGGCAGTTGTTGTTGAGAGTACATGAGCCAACTACCCAGTGAATGATCTTGTCATAATGGTTTCCACAGATTGGCAGTCAAGCAAGTGATTGATTAGACATCTTATGTTGTGCTGCATACCCTCAGCTAAGGAGCATTCACACAAGTTTTTTTTTTTTTTTTTTTTTTGTTTTAGTCTCACTTGTTGACATACCCCTCTGGTTTCACCTTTGCCGTGCATTGGTGCGGCGTACCCTCAGCCGAGGGGCCTTCACACCCTCATTTTTTTTTAAACTTGGCACTTACGTGTGACATTCATGACCACTTTCACTCTTATAGTATAGCTCATATACCCCCATCTCATTCCAGTCAGTGATCAGTGTCAGATGTGAAATGTTGCAGCATCTCAATCCAAACTGAGTGACTATCTCAATGAGTTGCTTGTATCAAGATTTCCTGCCATGTCTCAAATCCTCACAGGACAATTCACACTCAAGAGGTTTTGTGGTTGCTGATGTGTGACACATATTGTTGTTGCAGCATCCACCTCTTATCGGCACTAGATTAGTGCTCGCACACACCTAAAGCCTTTCTGAGATACAGAAAGCTATTGAGATCAAGAGGTTTAGTGAATATATCAGCAAGCTGATGCTCAGATGCAACGTGTTTGATGATGACAAGTTTTTCCTCAACAAGTTCTCTAACAAAGTGATGTCTTATGTCTACATGCTTAGTCCGTGAGTGCTGAACATGATTCTTAGTTAAATCAATCGCGCTTTTGTTATCACAGTGAACAAGAAAGGGATCATTGAGGATACCGTAGTCGGCGAGCATCTGTCTCATCCACAACAATTGTGTGCAACAGCTTCCAAGAGCAATGTATTATGCTTCTGCAGTTGAAAGAGACACACAGTTCTGCTTTTTGCTGTGCCACGAGATCATATTGTTGCCAAGGAAGAAGCATCCTCCTGATGTGCTTTTCCTGTCATCAAGACACCCTGCCCAATCTGCATCACAATAGCCAGCAAGATTTAGATTAGCCTCTTTAGAGTAATACATACCATAGTCCAGAGTACCCTTGACGTATTTGATGACACGTTTGAGGGCATGGAGATGAGACAGTCGAGGAGATGCCTGATATCTAGCACATAACCCAACACTGAGACATAGATCCGGTCTACTGGCTGTTAGGTAGAGCAGGCTCCCAATCATGGCTCTGTAAAGTTTCTCATCTACTGCCTGCCCACCTTCATCACGAGAGAGTTTACTTGTAGTGCTCATGGGAGTCCCAGCAGTCTTACTTGTCTGCATGTCAAACCTTTTCACCAAGTTTCGGGCATAAGTACTTTGGGATACAAATATCCCATCAGCAGACTGTTTGATTTGTAAACCGAGAAAGTAATTCAGCTCCCCCACCATGCTCGTTTCAAATTCTTTGGTCATCGTCGATACAAACTGATTCACCAGGCTTTGCTTCGAGGCTCCAAAGATGATATCATCAACATACACTTGAACAATCAGGATCTCAGTTCCAGCACACTGGATGAATAATGTTTTATCAACACTACCACGTTGAAATCCTGATGCCAACAGAAATTGAGCCAATCTTTCGTACCAGGCTCTAGGAGCTTGCTTCAGACCGTAGAGAGCCCGTTTGAGTTTGTAGACATGGTTAGGAAACTTTGGATCTTCGAAACCCTTTGGCTGAGCAACATAGACTTCTTCCTGGAGCAGTCCATTCAAAAATGCACTTTTGACGTCCATCTGATATAGAGTGATGTTCATCTTGCAAGCAATTCCAAAGAGAAGTCTTATGGATTCCAGCCGTGCCACTGGTGCAAATGTTTCATCAAAATCAATACCTTCGATCTGAGAGTATCCCTGTGCAACCAGTCGTGCCTTGTTTCTGACAACATTTCCTTCATCATCAGTTTTATTTTTGAAGATCCATTTAGTTCCGACAACATTTACATGCTCCGGTTTTGGTACTAGATCCCAAACATCTAGCCTCACAAACTGTTCTAACTCCTCATGACATGCTGCTACCCAGAACTCATCATCCAAGGCCTGCATAATATTAGTTGGTTCACAGAAGGACAAGAAACAAGCCAGCTTAACCATCTCCTTGAAGTTGATTTGCTTATGTCGTGTCTGTCTTCCATCATTGAGGTTACCAATCACGTCGGCCAAGGAGTGGTTCTTATGAACTTGGGCTTGAGAATCCTCTGACTGCTTGAGGTCTGAAACCATCTCACTGGTACCTCCTTGCTCTAACTCCTCTGTTTCCTCTATCGTTTGCCTGTTGTGCCTTGTCTCACTCAGATCTTCATGAGTTATTTCCTCCAAAGTGCAGCCATTGTTGTCATCAAACACCACATTAATGCATTCTCCAATGATTCTCGTTCGTTGATTATACACTCGAAATGCTCTGCTGTGTGTTGCATATCCCAAAAATATCCCAACATCACTTCTTGCATCAAATTTGCCAAGATTGTCTTTGTCATTTAGGATGTAGCAGACACACCCAAAGACGTGGAAGTAACTGAGATTTGGGGTTCTCCCATTCCAGATTTCATACGGCGTGGTCTTGGTTCCAGACTTTACATACACACGATTGATTATGTAACACGCAGTATTTATGGCTTCAGCCCAAAACCTTGGAGCAACATTGTTTCCATGAAGCATGGCACGTGCCATTTCTTGTAGAGTTCTATTTTTCCTTTCTACAACACCATTTTGCTGTGGGGTTCTTGGTGCTGAGTACTGATGACGAATTCCTTGACTTTGACAGAATTTTTCAAACATCTCGTTTTGGAATTCACCTCCATGATCACTTCTGATTTGAACTATGTTCCCTTTCTCAGTTTTGAGTTGAAGTGCAAGTATCTTGAAACTTTCAGCTACATCAGATTTTTCCCTTAAAAATCTTACCCAAGTGTATCTTGAAAAATCATCCACCAGCACAAATATATACTTCTTCCCACTGATGCTCTCGGTTTGAATGGGTCCCATGAGATCCATGTGAATCAACTCAAGAATTTTCTTGGACCTGGTGTCACTCAGAGCCTTATGTTGGACCTTGACTTGTTTACCCTTTTGGCATGCTTCACACACAGTTTCAGTTGTTGATTCCAACTCTGGAATTCCTCTCACTACTTCAGCTTTGACCAACTTGCTTAAACCATGAACATTCATGTGTCCCAGTCTTCTGTGCCACAGATCCAACTGTGAGTCCTTTGCGGACAAGCATTGAACAGATGAGCTCCACATGTAGCAGTTGTTTCCAGATCTTATGCCGAACAAAACAGTGTTACCATTTGCGTCTACAGCTTGACAGTCTACTTGAGTGAAAATCACCTTTAATCCTTCATCGCACAGTTGGCTTATGCTAATAAGATTTGCACGCAATCCTTCAACATAGTAGACTTGGACTAACTGAGGTTGATTTTCTCGGTCTAGATTCCCAACTCCCTGGATCTTCCCTTGTCCACCATCACCAAACGTAACCTTTCCACCTTTTACTGAGTCAAGGTGATCGAATGAGTCTCGATTTCCAGTCATGTGCCGAGAACACCCACTGTCAAAATACCACGCATTTGCAGTTTCACCTTTTGTGGAAGTATAGGCTACATTGCTTACCCATTCAGATGGTTCTTCAATCTCCAATTTTGCAAAATTGCAGACAATCTCTTCTTTTGAAGTATCAATCAACCCGTTTTGTGTTTCTGGAGAGGAAACATCATACAGATCTTTCTTAGCAATCCACACCTTCCCAAACTGACTTGGTTCCACAAAGCAACGATGTCTTGCCCATGCACTTCTTATCCTTCTCATAAGTTTGAAACAATTTCGTTGTTTATGACCAGCCTTTCCACAGAAGAAACATCCCATTCTCCTTTTTGATGTGTTTATCAAGGACACTGCTACAGTTTCTTTTGATTTCTCGATGTGTCTTTGCTTTAGCTCTCGATGTATCTTCACAGATTCAACTTTTGAAGAACTTCCAGACACAAAACCTGAGAGATTTCCAGAATTTGTCTGACATGGAGTCTGTCTAGTAACTCCACAGTAGCCAAGACCCCAATTTTTCTTAGGTGGTTGTCCAACAGACAAAATTTCATCAAGACTATCTGCCCCGGTATTGAGCATCCTTATCCTCTTGTGATTTTCAATCAGTTGTGCTTGAAGCTCTCTGCTTGTCTCTTTTTCTTGATGAAAAGCTTCTCTCAGTGCTTCAAGCTTTTCTTCAAGATCCTTGATCTTCTTCATCTCTGTTGCGGTATGTTCTTGTTCACATTTCTCAGTATCAGAAGTTTCACTTTTTCGAATCTCTTCCTCAACTGGATCTTTTTCCATTTCCAGAATGTTCAGTTGAGCCTTCAACATTGCCTTGTCCTTAACCAGTTGCAGATTGTCGTTGCTCAGATTTACCCAGCTGTCATAAAGTTTACGATACTCTGTCTTAGGATCAAAGTCATCATCATTGTCAGAGTCAGACTCAGATTCTTCTTTGGATTTTTCAACTTCTACTTTCTCTCCTGCTACGAAGGCAACAAAGTTCAGCATTAGGTTCTCATCTTCTTCAACATCACTTTCAGACTCAGAGTCATCAAAGACAACCATTGACTTTTCTTTCTGTTTCAGCATATTAGGACACTCTTGTCGAGTATGACCATATCCCTTGCATTCAATACACTTGAGTTCCTTCCTTTTTGCAAGTGGGCACTCATTTCTGAAATGGCCGTAGCCCTCGCATCCATGACACTGAAGTTCCCTTTTCTTATCAGAACGTTCACCTTCATGTCTGTAACCTTTGTTCCCTCCTCTATCAAAACTAGATTTTTGAAACTTTGTGAATTTGTTTTGACCTTTTTCTACTCTCTTCAGCATCTTGTTGAAGTTCCTTGCCAAGAGACTGAGATTCTCTTCACATTGTGCCACTCGCTGATTTTCACTTGTAGCGGCAAAAGCAATACCTTTCTGTATGGCATTCTCATCAGTAGTCGCTTCCATTTCTTCAGCCTTGAGCATTCCTACCAGTCTGTCAAACTTCATGTCATCAGTGTCCATGGAGTACCTGAGAACAGCCTTGTGTGCTGCAAACTTAGGGGGCAGACATCTCAGAAGTTTCTTGACCAGCTTTTTCTCCTTGTATCTTTTTCCAAGCACTAAAGCTTCATTAGCAATGGTGCTGATCTTTGCTGTAAAGCTAGCAACAGATTCATCCTTTGACATTTTGAGGTTTTCGAACTGTGATGACAGGTGGTCAATTCGAGTCCTTTTCACACTAGTATCTCCTTCAAAATGATTGATCAATGTATCCCAAGCATCCTTTGCTGACTCACACCCTTGAATAATCTTGAACTGATCTAGATCAACAACAGAGAAGATTGCTGTGATAGCTTTGGAGTTGAATTTGGATGCACTTTTATCTACTTCAGTCCACATATTCTTAGGTTTTGGGATCATTATGTCCTTGCCGTCTTCATCTTTGGATGCAACTGTTGGTACGGTCCAACCTTGTTCTACTGCAGTCCATGCATCCTCGTCAATCCCTCGGATGATGTGTCTCATCCTTGCTTTCCAGTGACCAAAGTTACCAGCGTCTAAGAGAATGGGTTTCTGAACCGCAATGAGTTCCTTCATATTCTCCATGTTGTCCTAGAGATCTCAACCTGTGAATAGATATATGAATCTATAGAGGTGACCCGCTCTGATACCAAATGTAAAACCTGTAACACGGAGGTCTGTATGAATTGAACTCGGAATGACAAATATTGTTTTGCCTTTATTAGAAATTACTTAAACAATCTCTTACAGACTTGTTTAATCAGAATTACACGACGAACCACACTGCTCTCGATACTGACCAATTCCTAATCTACCCAAGCTTACCACAACAACAGTTGTGTAACTCTCGTGTATTCACTCACCAAGAACCCTAACTCTCTCTTAGCTTCTTCACTCGATCTTTTCTCAGTGTCAAAACGGCTGACCTAATATTCATCAAGGTCGTTTTGTTATATACTACATCTCCGACAGATGTGCGTATATTTGCTTTCCTTTTGTTATGATCTCCAAATCTTATTTGCAAGATTCTGAGGATCTTCCTTGATCTACAAGGCAGCTCTAATCAATCACTGCCGCGTCAGCTGATTTCTTTTACCGCCTTTCCGATCTTCACGGGTGACTCACGAGCTCCATATCGAAGGTCCAATAATTTGGATCTTACACACCTCGCACCTGGAGATACCGTGTTTTCACGAGCTTCCATGGACCAGATGTTCGTAAAACATTTCTTAGTCATTTACGCAAACAATTTAACAATAATGGGATTACGATGTTCGATGACAATGGGATCGAGAGAAGCCAGACCATCGCCTCTTCCCTCACACAAGCGATTAGAGAATCGAGGATCGCGGTCGTATTGCTCTCGAAGAAGTATGCTTCATCGAGCTGGTGTTTGGATGAGCTATTGGAGATTTTGAAGTGCAAAGAAGATATAGGGCAAAAAGTGATGACTGTCTTCTACGAAGTAGATCCATCTGAGGTGCGGAACCAAACCGGAGATTTTGGGAAGGCTTTCGATGAAACTTGTGCTCGTAAAACGGAGGAGAGGAGAAAATGGAGCCAAGCATTGACTTATATGGGCAACATCGCTGGAGAACACTTCCAAAACTGGTTTGTGTTTACTTAACTACAATTTTTTCTTATGATGAATAATGGTGTTTTCTGATGAATGAGTATAATAATTAAATATTTCGGGACCGGAACCGAACGGGTACCCGAAATATACAAAATACAATTATATATCTAAAAATATTATGTATCTTTAGTTTTGAAATAACCAAAATACTCAAAATTACAATTATAAACTGAATATATTAGTTATGTTTAGATCAAAATAACCAAAATACTTGAAATATTCGAAAATATTTAGTTACATTTGTCAAAATTATATAATGTTTTGCAAAATTTAACCAAATTTTATTTAAATTAATTTTTTTTTAGTTTTTTTTAGAATTGGGATACATTTCGGGTACCCGAAAACCGACCCGAACCCGGGCGGAACCAAACCGAACCGATCCAAAAAAGGAAATACCCGAATGGGTCATAGACTTCTAAATTTTGGGTACCCAAAACCCGAAAGAACCGACATGAACCCGAACGGATACCCGTATGCCCATGCATATTACAAACGTTTGAGAAGGCAACGAGTGTGGTGAGTCGACATCCCAAATTAGGAATGATATGCCACCTATGTTCTTATGTGATATACGGACTGGAATTGAAAGGACCGCACCGCAAAATTTTTTTGCATAATAATTAAACAAAGATAAACAATCATTAACTCATAATTAATTAAACAACCATTAAATTAATTATTACACTCAAGTTAACGATTCTATACAACAACAACAACAACAACAAAAGCAAGCCCCCCCGGGTCCTAATCATCCCCTCTTCACCGCCTCGATTCCACGATCACGCCACATCTTTACCTGCATCGACAAAAGTGATGCATCAACATTTGGCTAACCAAATGCTGAGTGAGATTGATCATCCCAACAACAGGCCACCAATTAACAATCAACAAT
>PKML01043648.1:632771-644608 GCA_002933935.1 Eutrema yunnanense
AGAGAGAGAGAGAGAGAGAGAGAGAGAGAGAGAGAGAGAGAGAGAGAGAGAGAGAGAGAGAGAAACCTTTGAGACTTCTCTGCAATTTTACACACAGACATCGGCAATACGTAGACTTCTATGCAATTTCCTACCTTCCACGCGTTTCAATCCTCTCTAAGAAACTCTCTCCCCAATCAAATCCGTTTCTGGGTTTCCTAAATTTTCAACCTTTCTCTCCAAAATTTGACTCTTTGAATCGTTTGATATCGTCGAAGACGCCTCAATTGTGTCCCCCTTTTAAAAGAGATGTTCGAGATCATCGAACTACTAAAACCTAGGCAATTAAAAGATAACTCGATTAGCGAAGCCATTGCTCCTTTAATGTTAGCATTAAAGGTCAATCCAAGAAACCAAGGACACAAAAAACATAAGAAAATGATAAATGAGTTTAATTTGTGTGGTTACCTAAAATAATAGGAGCTAAAGACAACCATAGTGTTATGGGCATGGATTGTTCAAGAAGGAATCGAGAAACATATGCATTGAAGAATGGCTTGAACACTGCGTTTGGAGAAGATAAATGTTAGATTTTGTTACATGTACTAGGATTTAATCCGCGCTATAATTAGCGCGGAGTAATTTTTAAATAAAAACTGTTTTGAAATTTAAGAAAATTGATTTTATCTGAATTTTACAATATAGCTAACTAATGATTATAGAAAAAACTATCAATTTATAATAATTTGTCTATTTAACCTGTTTTACAATGAACTAAAATATTATTCGGGTCTAACCTATAATCTTGAAAACATAACTCTAATATGCACTGTTAAATGACTCTAGTTTTTGTGGTTAGTTTACGAACTATTAAAAAAAATAGTTTTCTTGTGCCTAATTTTTAATAAAATTAGTAAAATATTTTTCAACTTTTGTTTTGATATATATTCAAATAAAATATAATAAATTATAGTGAAAACATAGCAATATTTTAAATAGATTTTTTTCTTTTAATATATGTGAATAGATTATTATTTAAAATATATAATATTAAAAATAATTAATAAATTAAATAATAAATAACCTTTTTAATGAAAAATATATACTTTCCATATTCTAATCAATAATTTTAAAAGACTATTATATCATTTCCTATTTTAATTATCTTTTGTTATTTGTAATGCCATTCCATGTAATAACTTACAAATCAAAGTTCATTTTTTAAAGTGTCTTCTTAAATAAATATTATAGAGATAGATTAGTATCAAACATTTTTTTAAAAAAAAAATACCTTTGATGGTGTGGGTGAAGGAAAATACCTTGAGAAGGTTCGAGTTAATTGTCTACAACATTGTAACATGTGCCAATAGAGAATCTTCTATTCATGAGGAGCATTAGCAAGGTTAATATATAGGAATGAATATAACTTCTAGCATAAGTTTAGGTTTAGAAGTTAATATTCTTACAAATCTTTTCTAAAAAATTAAAATAGATTACAATATCTTTAATATTTTTTAAAAGATTTTGTTTAAAAAATAATTCGAATAAAACATTTTTGCAATTAGTTATGGCATTTTTCTGTGTTAAATGATGATTTGTGTTTTAAATGATTAGTTATATATATATATATATATATAATTAGATGAGTATATTAGAATATGATTTATTTATTTTCCTATTTTTTATGTTATTTAAATTAAAAAAACCTTAAGATATAAATCAAAATTTAGAAATATACAATAAATTTTAATACATCTAAAAAGTAGTTAGATTTTTTATTCACACAAAACTTGTTTGTTCATTTAGACTCTTATGAAAATATAAATATAAATTAATATTCTGCATTTAATTTGGAAAATATTCAGATTGCACTTAAAGAATATCTTCTATAATATCATATACAAATCTAATATATTTATTTCCTTTTTAATTATTACTATTGAATATCCTTTTTTGTTAAGATTTATTGTAAGATTTTTTTTTTTGAAGCGATTCTTTTTTTTTTTTTTTTTTGTCGACAACCCAAAATTTATACCGATTCAGTGAACCAAACCGGGGGTATTGAGTTTACATAAATAAAATCTGATAGGTAGACTCGAGCACCTCGTGCTAGCTCGTCTGCCACTCTGTTGTTTGTGCGTGGTATATGTGTGATAGAGAAGAAAGTGAATTCCTCCTTACTCCTCGCGAACTCCTCCAAATGAAGTGTAAAAGCTGGCCACTCCTTGGGTGTAGACACCATCTTCACCAACTCCGAGCAGTCTGTTGCAAAAGCTATCGCCATCTTCTGTTTTGCAATCATACAATGCATCGCCCATATGAGCGCTTCCAATTCTACGTGTAGCGGGGAAGACCTCTTCTCAGATTTCGTGATCCCATGATGGCTCTTTCGACTCCCTCCTGAAAACAGTGCCAACCTAAACCAGAAAAATAATCTGTTTCCTTCCACGAGCCATCAACATAGCATTTCAGTCCGTCATATTCCTCATATTGATCCCTCACCGTGTTAGAACCGATATGTTGGGGAATTCCTTCTGGTTCACTAAAATACGCTGTTTCCCAAGTTATTGCCTCTGTTTCTGCGATCCTTAGTATCTCTTGTGTGTTTCTATCCACATTTGAGAAGACCTTATCATTCCTTGCTTTCCAAATATTCCACACAATCCAAGGGAAAGTTGTGGTCTTGTCCTCTTTCGGTAGTCTCCAAAAGAGATAATCAAAATTTGAAAAAACTGATGCCATCGGGAATATTCCTGGGGCCGATGGAATATGGGAGAGTGCCCATGCTTGTACCGCCGGTGGGCATTCAAAAAGAGCATGATTAATCGTTTCCCCTTCCGCTCCACACCGTGCACACTGTGTGTCACAACTTATTCCTCTAGCGCGTAGATTCGCTGAAACCGAGAGATATCTCGAAATAGCCTGCCAAATGAAATGTCGCAGTTTCGGTGGACAGACTAGTTTCCATACATGTGGTTGTAGATTCTTCACATCCGGACCGTAAAGGTAATTCTCGCCGTTGTCTGGGTTTTGTTGCGCTATCTGGTATCCCGATCTAACCGTATATTTTCCTGTTTTTTTTAAATGACAGCCAAGGAGATCTGGTCGAAAAGTGCTGCTGATAGGTATACTGCGAATTATTTTGACGTCGGCCGGGTCGATAATTACATTTATCAACTCCATATTCCATGATTGTGTCGCTGGGTCAACCAAATGATTGACCCTGAGATTTGGGTAATAATTGTACCCTTTGCATGTTGTTGATCTTGGGAAAGAAGATGGTATCCATGGGTCGTTCCATACTGAGATAGAACCACCCGAACCAACTCTTTTAATGAGCCATTTTACAACCAGAGGTCTAGCCGAGATAATACTCCTCCATCCAAAAGACGGTGAGTAAGATCTTATAGGATCTAATGGGTTTGTATTCCGAAAGTAACGACCCTTAAACACCCGAGCAAATAACGAATCCGGTTTGTCCATTAGCCGCCATAGTTGTTTTGCCAGAAGTGCTGTGTTGAAATCCTCTATTGTTCGAAACCCCATTCTACCGTCTGATTTACTCCGACACATCTTCCTCCATGCTATCCAATGCATTCCTTTCTGTTGTCCGTCGGAGCTCCACTAGAACCCTGCTGCCGCACTGGTTAATTTTGCGTTAATGGACTTAGGTAAACGAAAGCATGACATCATGAAAGTGGGCATATCTGATGCTACCGATTTAATTAGAACCTCTTTGCCCCCTTTAGTTAGTAACCTCGATGTCCATCCATTGATTCTATCATTGTGTCTGTCGACGACAAAATTAAAAATCTTACTCTTTGCTCCTCCTAGACTTTCCAAGAGACCTAGGTAAGAGCCCATCCCTCCCATATTTGGGATTCCTAACAATTGTTTAATCTCGTCATGTATCCCAACTGGTACTGTATGTCCGAAATTTAAGGATGATTTTGAAAAGTTTATTTGTTGCCCTGAGGCCGCCTCGTATTGTTTAAGTAAATGTAAGATGGTTTGACACTCTTGTACCGTAGCCTTACAAAAAAACAGACTATCATCCGCAAATAGTAGGTGTGAGACTGCCGGGCCTGCCCTCGCCACTTTTAACCACGTTAATGATTTCTCCCTCTCTGATTTCCGTATATTGGCGATCAAAACCTCCGTGCAAAGTATGAATAGATAGGGTGATAATAGATCGCCTTGCCGCATCCCTCTGTGAGGAGTTATTTGGCCTTTGGGTTGACCGTTGATAAGCACCTTATATTGTACTGATTGGATGCACCACATCATCCATGAAATCCATTTTTCCGCGAAACCAAATTTCCTCAAGAGATTTTTAATAAAAGGCCACTCTATCCGGTCATATGCTTTGCTCATATCCGTTTTAATTGCCATAAATTTGCTTTTGCAGGATTTATTGGTGCGTAGGCCGTGAAACATCTCTTGGGCAATCAAAATGTTATCGGAAATCAGTCTCCCTGATACAAAGGCTGATTGTGTCTCTGAGATCATATCTGGTAGCAATTTCTTTAACCTCTAACATAAGACCTTTGAAATAATATTATAACCCACATTACACAGACTTATAGGTCTTAATTCCGTCACTCGAGTGGGGCGTCCTGTCTTCAGGATTAGACAAATATTGGTCATATTCAGCCGTTGATAAAAAAAACCCCTTTCCAGGAACCCGTTGACCAATCCCACTACATTTGCCTTAATAATTTGCCAAGATCGTTGGAAAAATAATGCCGTCATTCCATCCGGTCCCATAGCCTTTTCTGGGTGCATCGTAAAAAGAGCCCTTCGAACTTCCTCTTTTGTGGCCATTGTCGTGAGCATAACATTATTTTGTTCCGAAACTAGAACCGGAATATCGCTTAGCGCATTCTCAAATTCCGTCGGAGAAGTTGCGGTGAATAATTCCTCAAAGTAAGTAATTGCCACTTGTTCCATCGTTCTGGATCTCCTCTAACGCTTGTTGTAAATCTCTAATTTTCTCCTTGCCGTATGGTAAATTGTTGTTCCGCCATTTTGATAATTCACGCAGACAGTTCGTTAGTTTTTCTATGAAAGATGAAGGGTTTTCGCCTGGATTAATTTCCCAGCCTTTTGAAATTGTTTCCATTAAGCCGTCCCGTCCAATCCACCGTTTATCGAACCTAAACTGGCCCCGTTTCCGGGGGATTTTGTCCTCTATAGTAGCGACGATTGGCCTATGATCCGACCCAATCATTGCTAAGTATTCTACATATGAATGAGAAAACCTATCATGCCAATCCTCATTTGCTAAGGCCCTATCCAGACGACACCGAACAATTTTCGAGTTCCGTCTACCCCTCTATGACATGGTATTTCCAAAACATTGAAATTCTAGAAAACCGCAATGTTGTATCATAAGATTGAAGGACAAGAAGGAGGATGCAAGTCTTAAGTTGCCTCCCTGTTTTTTGTTGTTGCTAGTGATTTCGTTTTAGTCACCAATTATAAACCACGGTTTTGATCGAGTCAAACTAGTTCGAGTTAAACGTTCCCATACTTGATCTCGATTTTTTGGTACCGGATCTCCGTATATAAATGATAAAAAACTTTGTTTCCTTGTATGGTCGCCTCAATATCAATTATTCAATTATTTGAAAATAAAACAGTAACATCAAATTAATCATCATAATATAAAGCGAGTCCACCACTCGCACCGCACGGTTCTACCGTGTACAATTTATAATAACCAAAATGATATTGAAAATTTTGCATAAAACAAAAAGCTTGCTTGGTTTCTGAAAGAAATAAAAATTATGCTTTGTGTTTCGACCAAACCTCCCGTAGATAACCTATTGTGTACCAATTCCCGAATCCCTGACAATTCCAACTCATAATTCTCATAAATGAAACTAATTTGGTTTTACTGAATTAGTCTTAGGGTATGATGAACCATTTGTGACCGCCGCCTTTGTCTCTTCCCCACCACGGACCGAAGCCTTTGCCACTGTCTTCTTGCGTGGGGAGATCAGATCTTGGACAATTCTCTTCTTTGACGTCGTGGTTTAAGCCTCCCATTGCAACATGTGATTCCTCCTCTACTATTGATTCATGAATTATCAACCACCTCTTCGAACACAAATGTTACCTCAAAATTTTGTGTATATCCGAGAGCCTTCTCCGCTTGTAGCTCTCCGACAGGTCCATCATATGTCCCAATATCTCCTTCCTCACCCGCCTTTGCCACCATAACTCCCTCAGATCCCAATTCCCCGTCCTCCACAACTTTGTCCTCCACCTCTTTCTCCTCCTCCATTGCATAATTTTCCGGCTCTGCGCGGTTTCCGGGAAATATATTTTTGTCAACAAAGATTAGCTCCTTACGAACCTTGCTAGTTAATCTGGGGCCCGTGATCCCATCCTGATTAGTATCGTCGACAAAATCCCTGGATTGAACCTTCGCCGCCGCCATGGACCTCTCATTCACCGAGGGCGCCTCTCCCATTTCCCGAGTCTTTGAATCAATTTCTCCCTGGGGGATTACTGCATACCGTTGCTTGAGCTCATGATGTGGGATGTAACCTGAGGGTTTGTTGTACCGTGATGATCCTTCACCAAATCTCCTTTCGTTTCTACCCTTGTATGGCCTGAATTCTTTGCCTACCCGAAAATGTTACAAACTCTCCTTCGGAACCTGGCTAATCTCCTTCAATGTTACAAATTGATAGAAGACTTTTGCAAGTCTAGAGATCAATTACTCTAAATGCCTATTGAGCATAAGAGGTTATCGAACCTATTGGGAAATGATCTCAAGCACCAAGAATGCAAGACACTAAATGAGTTAAGCTAATTAAGGAGGTTTTTACTAATTGTCTAATGAAATTAAATGCATCAATACTCAATTCTATCAAATGACCAACAATTTAAGCAATTGACACAATTCAAACAAGATAAGACAATAAACTAAACAAGAGACTTAATTGAACTTAAAACAATATAAAAAGGTGAATCTTAGGGTGAGATAATTGATTTCGGGTGATCTAGAACTAATCTATGATGCCAATGTACTCAACCAATGCTAATCCTTAGGTTTAGACCATTAATCAAGACTAATCCACTTCCATGGCATTAATCACTTGCTAATTACCCAATTAAGAACAAACTTCCATTTGTAATTAAGTAATCATCAAGCATTAAACACAAGGTCTAACAACCAATAAACACCTTGGACAACTATTTCCATAGGCCAAGAGTGTAAATCCCTTAAAAAGTTCATTGGAGAATTTCATCGAACACCTTCCGGGCGAGAAATTCCCTATGATCTAAATTAACTTGATCAAGGCTAATCTAGCTTTAGGAACACTTATCAAGGAAGGAAATCAAACAATCTAAACCCCTAACATCATCGATCAACCCCAAATCACCCTAATCTATATCACCCAAAGACCCTAAGAGACTACTCACTAGTCATGTTAATCCCAACAAAACCCATGTTAAGTTTGCTAAGATTCATGATTAGGAGAATGCAAGAAAGAAAGATTAAGATGAAAGAACAAGAAATTGCATTAAAATCAAAGGTAACTCTCTTACAAATCACAAGCTCCTTAAAAAGGAAGGTATTTTGAAAGAGAAAACAAGATGATCCATATAATTAGGGTTTTTTTTTGTATTTAAAGGTGAGAGGGTCGAACCGGGTCAACCCGGGACAAACCGGGTATTGACCCGGTCAAATTGGGTCTTCAACAGGTCCCATCGGTCAGCCACAGCCCGATGCCACGCATCGATGCACTCTCAGATTCTCAGCATTTCCATCGGACGGTTGCATCGGTGTCTGGCGTACCGATGCCATTCTTGTCGTCGATCTTGTGAGCTTCCCATCGGTCGGCCACAGTCCGATGCCACGCATCGATGCACTCTCAGATTCACAGCATTTCCATCGGACGGTTGCATCGGTGTCTGGCGTACCGATGCCATTCTTGTCGCCGATCTTGTGAGCTTCCCATCGGTCGGCCACAGCCCGATGCCACACATCGATGCACTCTCCCATCGGGTTTTCTTCTTCTTTCGTTTGCCTTCTCCGTTCTATGTAAGCTCCGTTCGGTCTAAGGTCTTCCTCTAAACTCCATCAAGCCTCCAATGTCTCCATAGCACCTAAAATGACACTCCAATGGACCAAAATATGCAAGACCTAACCTAGGACTCCTAATGCTCTAAAGACAATGCAAAGCTACAAGAATGTGAAAGAAATGCAATGGAATGATGTAAGAGCTCTCTAAAACTAATGCAAAATGAGGCTAAATAATGCAACTATCAACTCCCCCAAACTTAAACCTTTGCTTGTCCTCAAGCAAACAAGATCAAGAATGAAAGATGCAATGCAATGCAAGTGGAGCTCGAACCTATAAGAAGCATAAGAAACAATCACACTCAACGTCCAAGTTACTAGTTCTAGGATGCACCAAAGTTGTCTACTCAAAAGGAGTTAGCCATTCCCTTCACAACATGCAACAAAGCCAAACCTCAACCTAGACAAACCATCATATTCTCTAGCCTCTTAACATTGATTATTGGTTTTATCCGTGAATTGTGCATATGAAAAATTAGATGAAACCGCTTGGCCAAATGACCGGTTATGAGATGAAGGTGATCTCATCAATATGCAAGGGTAAATAAACACAAGGATCTCTCAATGAACGAGCAAACTTTAACAAAATGCTAAAGGTAAAAGGCAACCTATGCATACAAGGATGGACTCTCGTCTACCCCGAATGCCTAGAGTGTCACTAACCTTAGGCCAATCTAACCCGTTCTTGCCCGATCCATAGCTACCCTTTTTATACCAAGGCATTTTGCCTTCTTAGACCCTTACGCTCTTCTTTGCTTTCCTTTTTCGCCTTCTTCCTCATTAGGGGTTTGCTTCTTCATCTTGGTTATGGTTGATGCTCTTTTTTCTTTCACTTAGCTCTTTCTTTTTCTTCCTTTGGTTATGCCTCTTATTTTTTTTGTAGCTTGGCTTTTTGGCCTTCTTTTCTTCTTTGTCTCTTGAGGCTTTTCTTAGTTACTTAGAGCTTGTTGTTAATCACACTTGCTCCAACCATACCATTCATTTTGTACTCCCCTCTTCATCGTCCTTCCTTCCTTCTTTCATTCCACCATGGTCATCAAAGATCAAGCCATTCCCCTAAATATTTATAACCTTTGCCCATTCTCAAACTTTAAGAACCGCCACCTATCTAACCTAGTTCTAGATTAGCTCCTTGATGTTGGAACTAAGTCTACGCAAGAGTGCTTCCTTGTCGCCCTAAACCTAACACGTTTTGTCAAGTTCACTCCAAAAAGACCTCACAAGACACACACAAAAGATTAGGGGCTAGAAAGGAGGTAATTGGCATGGTGGGGAAACCAATCCAAAGATGGGATTTGACTATTTGGACAAGCAAGGGTGGTGAAAAGGAAGAAGAATGTCCAAATATGTATAAGTGATCCACGATTCCATTTAAGTTTGCACAAGCACAATAATTACATGTCAAGTTATGGTTATCACTTAGATGAGGCTAGATTCAATTCAAGCTTGCGTCAACCAAGGAAAGGCAATGATGCATGTGCTCTATAAATGGTTCATCCTTGATTTCAGATTCAACTTCAATGCATCAAACAACTAATAACTTGGGCGTTGAATCAATTTCTAATTGAGCTACTCTCAAGGTTGTCATTACTCCATGCTTATGCAAATGCAAGCTAAAATGCAAATTAGACATCATTTACAAGTGAATATGCAATCCTAAATGCTAAGACTTTAAAAAGGGAAGAGATACTTACATGGAGGAGTGCTACTATGTGAATGGAGAGCATGGAGGGCTTTTCCCGACATCAAACACCCTTGACACCGTTCCGTGACCTTGCTAACAATCGAGAACCTTGCAACCACTCAACAAAACCATCAATGCCCAAGACACACAATATTAAACTAGAAAGCAAAAGAATATATACAAGGATAAACATGGGAATGTCTCCCAAGTGCACTTTGTTTTACGTCGCTAAGTTTGACGTTGGTTACCCTTTTAGGTGGGTGAGGGCGGAGTGTGGGCACTCCAAGGCGGATCTTTAAGCTCGAGCTTGAGCACCTTGCTCATTACCTCTTCAAGACCGGCTTCTCCTTTTGATTTGAGCTCGGGAGTGAGGATTGCCTTGGCCGAGGTAAATGGCTTGGATCGGCTTTTGCATTTGATCTTGTACTCAATCACTCCATCCTTGTGCTTCCAAGGAGTGAGAGTCATCATTGAAGGTTGGCTCGGCTCTGATTTAAACCCATGATGCTTACTCGATCCATTTCGCATCGTAGCTTTGGTTTTTGTCTTCTTCTTCGCGCCCTTGCTACCCTCAACCACTACAAGAAAACAGCCATTTTGCAACGAACTATATCGTTGTAAAATCGTTGCAAAAGAGGGTTAGCATCGAATTTGCGACGAATTATAGATCTTCGTTAACTGATCGTCGCAAACCACAAATCGTCGTAAATTCGTCGCTAAAGAACGAGGGACAAAAATTCGTCGCTAAATCGTCGGTAAATATTCGATGTAAAATCGTCGTAAATATAACATTGAAATTACGACGAATTGTAAATCGTTGTAAAAACGATGGAAATTCGAAGGCAAATATTTCATTGTTAATTCGATGGGAAAAAATTGTCGTCGTTAATTCGTTGCAAACTATTCGTCGCAAAATCGTTGCTAAATAATCGTCACAAAATCGTCGCTAATAATTCGTTGCTAAATCGTTGTAAATTAGCAACGTTTTTATGACGATTAATTTAGCAACGAATTAACGACGACAATTGTTTCCCATCGAATTAACGACGATTTATAAATATATGATTTTTATTATTATTTTTGAAATTTTATTAATTTTGAAATTAAAAAATGAAAATTTTAAAAATAATATATAATAAAATTTTATTTCTAATAAAATATTATAATCTGTTACAAAAAAAAAACATAATTTAGAATTCGAAATCCTAAATCTAAATAACTATATCGTAATCGTCGAGATTCACATCGACTTCGGGATGACTCGACGAACCGGAAGCGCCGGCCGCTGCCGCTGCCTCTGCCGCTGCCGCTGCCTCCGCCGCTGCCGCTGCCTCTGCCTCTACTCGGAGTCTTTGTTTTTCCCGTAGCATGGCATGCATTGCCGGGTTTCCTGTTGCCAAGATGTCGAAGATTTTGTCATTCTGCGTAGCATCCATTTCAACCCGCTGCTGAAGACTCGCAATCTTTGCCTGATATGCCGTAGACCGAGTAGCCTCGGTCTCTACCCGCTCCTGAAGACTCGTAATCGTGGCACGTAACACGACTGGATCGTCGTCGCCGAGCATATGAAGAAGCAGCCGAGACATCTCGAATAGATCCCATCCCGACAACCTTCCCCTTTCTCTTAGGGGCAATCTATATTTAAATTTACAATTAGAAATGTTTAAAAAATCAAAAACTAAAAATTAATAAGTACTAACTATTCTATATACCTGCTCGAAGATCCGGTCAATATCGGGTGTGGTCAACCCTCCAGACATGACCGACGAACCACCTGGAGATAGCTGTTGAGAGAGCTGTGTCTCTCGTTCGGTGACCTTGGAAGTCACCTCATTGAAGATGTGCTCGGCCGTCTCGGAAACAAAGGAACCATCCTTCTTTCGGTGCGTCCGCTCAAAAACCTTGGTCATCGGAGGGAGTACACCTCCGGCTTCGGAGGCCTAAGGAAAAAACTATGTTATTGACGAAGTAAATTAAATAAATAAATTAATTAATTTAAATAAATTTAATTACCATCTGTAGGCGAACACCCGCAAAAGGTGTTTGCCCAGCTGTATGAGGCAAAGCCTTCAGTTT
>PKML01043648.1:650144-744250 GCA_002933935.1 Eutrema yunnanense
ATTAGCGACGATTTTACAACGAAAGTTTTCGTCCCAAATTTGCGACGATTTTACGACGTCTTCAAGAATCGTCGTAAAGTCGTTGGAAAAACGATTTCAATTTGCAACGAAATTAAATCGTCGCAAAAATTCGTTGCAAAATGCCTGTTTTCTTGTAGTGAACGTCCTTCTCCATTTTGGTGGGAGGGATCGGTTCCAAACGAGTGATCATGTCAACATCCGAAGCTTTCTTGTCATTACCATAACCCAAATCTTTTCTCTCAAGAGACTTCTCTTCCTCTTCATAGACCTTTGGGGGTGGAGCTTCTTCAACCATATCACATCTACCCACATATAATATTTCTTCTTCTTGAGACTCATCATCCTTCATGGTGATTGTACCACAAAGTTTATTGGAAGAAGTCCTCATTGGGTAGTACACTTTATCATCCACATTCAAGAGAACTACCATTTGCTCTTTGAAGTTCATGCTAGCACCGGTAGTGAGGAGGAACGGTGTTCCAAAGAGAAGAGGGAGTTTGTTGGTCTTTCTCATCTCCATGACCACAAAGTCGGTTGGGACTATGCATTTCCCTACCTTGAGTGGGTAGTTTTCAAGAAGACCCAATGGCTTTCTTGAAGAAGCATCACCAAAGGTGATAGGTGATGGATGATAGGTGAGGGTCCTTATCCCTAGACTTTTGAGCATCTCATTGGACATAACGTTCACACTTGACCCGGAATCACACAAAGCATCCTCAATCTCCAAATCTCCAAGAGCGCAAGTTATAGAGAATTTACCGGGATTACCAAGCTTGGGGAGAGACTTAGGCTCGATCCTAGTTGAGCTTGGTGAATCAATGCAATCAACAATACCTCTTGGTTCTTGAACCATGGTCACTTCCTAATCTTTCTCAAGGGTCACTCCCCCACCTTGTTCCTCAATGTCCTCATTGAGCTTCAAGGGAGCTTGAGATCCATAGAGTAGAAGCTCAATCTCATTAGTGGCGGCTTCATGATCTTCAATGGGACGTGGCTCCTTTGAGAAGATGGCATTGCAATACTCATTTGCTTTCCCATTTGAAGAGCTTTGTTGTAATTTGTCCCCATTGTTTCCATTGGTCTCCATTTCTTGCACTTTGGAACTCAATGCCTCAAGCTTCTTGTGGAGATCATTGTATGAGCAAGCTACCTTGGTATTTATTTCCTCCATCTTCTTGCTTATATCCAATGCTCCACTTGCTTGGCCTTGGAGAAGTTGTTGAAGAACATTTTTCACATCAAGGTCTTGAGCCATGGAGTTAGTGCCTTGAGATTTTGGGACAAAGATTTGTTCATAACCACCTTGGTTTGGTTGGAAGTTGTTTTTGGGAGCATAGCTTTGTTCATGATTAAGAGGGGCTTGACCTTGGTTGCCATAGGTGTTGTTGAAACCTCTTTGATAGCCACCATTGTTCCCAATGTAATGCACTTCTTCGGTGTTGCTCAAATCCAGCATATTTTCTTGTGCTCGATGAGTGCCTTCCGAATCACTAACAAAGTGAACCATCTTTTGAGAAGCATTAAGGAGCTTGTCCATCTTGTCATTGAGAGCTTTCATCTCTTTGGCTCTCCTTTGCTCCTCATTATCACTTGTGGTCCTTGTAGACCGGTCATAGTCATCACCATAAGTGCCATCACTCAATGCAAGGTTCTCTACCAACTGCATCACTTCATTCACTTCTTTGCCGAAGAAGCTTCCATTAGAGGCGGTGTCAAGCAACATGCGGATCTTGGGCAATGCTCCACGGTATAGAGTGCTTAGGATTGAAGCATCCAAAAATCCATGATGAGGGCATTGCGATGTATAGCTCCTAAACCGCTCCCATGCTTCATTAAAGCTCTCATTCGCTCTTTGAGTGAAGCTTGATATCTCGTTCCTTATCTTGGCCGTTCTTGAGTGGGAGAAGAACTTCGCAAGGAAGGCAGTTTTGCATTGATTCCAAGAGGTGATGGAACCTTGGGGGAGGTTCTTTTCCCATTGCCTTGCCTTGTCTCCTAGAGAAAAAGGAAACAACCTTAGCTTGAAGCTATCCTCCGACACTCCATTCATCTTTGTCAAGCTACAAATACGGTCAAAGTGATCCAAATGATCAAGAGGGTCTTCTACCGCAAGGCCATGAAACTTGTTACTTTGCACCATGTTGATGAAGCTTGCTTTGACCTCAAAGTCATTGCATTCAACCGGTGGTGCATGAATTCCTTGGCGGTTGAAATGAACATTTGCCGCATCACCCTCGCCAACAATGTTTTGAGCTTGATAGACGGGTGGGTTTGGGTTGGGGCCGTGAGGCTGTGGATGGTGGGCGTGGGGGGTTTTGGTCTTGGTGGTTTCCATTGCCACGTTCTTGACCATGCTCTTGAGCTTGGTGTTCTTGCACGTGCTCCATACCAAGCCTAGCAAGGTGTGCAAGCCGTTCCCTCTCTCTTCTTGCTCTAATACCACGATCCAATAGGTGAATGTTGTCCCTAGGCTCAACAAGATTTGCTTCGCCTCTAGACCTTGTGTTCACGTACCTACAAGAGAGAGCTTGAGAGAGAGATTAGTATCCAAAAGAAAAGAAAAATGCTTAATCTCACAAAGAACCTAAATCTTAATGTCAAAATCAAATCCCAATATGGCAACGGCGCCAAATTGATAGAAGACTTTTGCAAGTCTAGAGATCAATTACTCTAAATGCCTATTGAGCAAAAGAGGTTATCGAATCTATTGGGAGATGATTTCAAGCACCAAGAATGCAAGACACTAAATGAGTTAAGATAATTAAGGAGGGTTTTTACTAATTGTCTAATGAAATTAAATGCATCAATACTCAATTCTATCAAATGACCAACAATTTAAGCAATTGACACAATTCAAACAAGATAAGACAATAAACTAAACAAGAGATTTAATTGAACTTAAAACAATATAAAAAGGCGAATCTTAGGGTGAGATAATTGATTTCGGGTGATCTAGAACTAATCCATGATGCCAATATACTCAACCAATGCTAATCCTTAGGTTTAGACCATTAATCAAGATTAATCCACTTCCATGGCATTAATCACTTGCTAATTACCCAATTAAGAACAAACTTCCATTTGTAATTAAGCAATCATCAAGCATTAAACACAAGGTCTAACAACCAATAAACACCTTGGACAACTATTTCCATAGGCCAAGAGTGTAAATCCCTTAAAAAGTTCATTGGGGAATTTCATCGAACACATTCCGGGCGAGAAATTCCCTATGATCTAAATCAACTTGATCAAGGCTAATCTAGCTTTAGGAACACTTATCAAGGAAGGAAATCAAACAATCTAAACCCCTAACATCATGGATCAACCCCAAATCACCCTAATCTATCTCGCCCAAAGACCCTAAGAGACTACTCACTAGTCATGTTAATCCTAACAAAACCCATGTTAAGTTTGCTAAGATTCATGATTAGGAGAATGCAAGAAAGAAAGATTAAGATGAAAGAACAAGAAATTGCATTAAAATCAAAGGTAACTCTCTTACAAATCACAAGCTCCTCAAAAAGGAAGGTATTTTGAAAGAGAAAACAAGATGATCCATAAAATTAGGTTTTTTTTTGTATTTAAAGGTGAGAGGGTCGAACCGGGTCAACCCGGGATAAACCGGGTATTGACCCGGTCGAATTGGGTCTTCAACAGGTCCCATCGGTCGGCCACAGCCCGATGCCACGCATCGATGCACTCTCAGATTCACAGCATTTCCATCGGACGGTTGCATCGGTGTCTGGCGTACCGATGCCATTCTTGTCGTCGATCTTGTGAGCTTCCCATCGGTCGGCCACAGCTCGATGCCACGCATCGATGCACTCTCAGATTCACAGTATTTCCATCGGACGGTTGCATCGGTGTCTGGCGTACCGATGCCATTCTTATCGCCGATCTTGTGAGCTTCCCATCGGTCGGCCACAGCCCGATGCCACGCATCGATGCACTCTCCCATCGGGTTTTCTTCTTCTTTCGTTTGCCTTATCCGTTCTATGTAAGCTCTGTTCGGTCTAAGGTGTTCCTCTAAATTCCATCAAGCCTCCAATGTCTCCATAGCACCTAAAATGACACTCCAATGGACCAAACTATGCAAGACCTAACCTAGGACTCCTAATGCTCTAAAGAGAATGCAAAGCTACAAGAATGTGAAAGAAATGCAATGGAATGATGTAAAAGCTCTCTAAAACTAATGCAAAATGAGGCTAAATAATGCAACTATCAGGAACCTGTCTAATCTCTTTCCCTATGCGAGTCCCATGACCATTCTGACCCGTTTCCCTGTTACGATCTCCAGCCGGAGCGACCATCGCTCTAAAGCTCGTTACATTTGGACCATGCCCAGGGTCCTTGAAATCTGAGGCACAACTCTCATTTTTCTCCTCCGCTTCTCCTCTTGTTGGACATTTAAAGTGATCATGGCATAAGCTATTGCAGGTCCGGCAATACCCGAAAAGTCTTTCGTACCTCAGCGTCACTGTTGTCTCTTCACCACTGTCAAACTCCACCGTTGTTGAGAAGACCAGTGGTTGAAAACCGTCCACCACCACTTGTACTCTCCCATCCTCCAGATCCACCGTCTTAACCGTCCCTAGCGCCTCCCCAATGCATCGAAACGTTGGGTCTGCCCAGAAGTGTAGTGGTACTCCCAAGACTCGGATCCAAAACGTTATAGCTGATGGATAGTTGCGATCCACCACCGGTTCCCAACGGACCAATGCTAACATCCAATAATCGAAATGGAATGGCTCCATTTTCATCACCTCCGTTATATCCTCCTCCTTGTCAAAATCAAACTGAAACCGTCCAATCCCCAAGTCTGCACCAGCCACTCGATCTTCGACATTCCAAATGTGTGGCAGCATAAACAACAAAGTCTTCATATCTTACATCTTCGGGTTCATACATCTGCCGATTAAAATCCGAGAGTAACCCGCGATTAGGCTTGAGTTATCAAACTTTGGGACCACAATCTTCAACCTCTTCACGTTGAAATGGCCTTTGTTGCCGGACCCAGACCCGTTCACCAGGCAGCTTTGCGACATGGTTTTGCTTGTAAAGAACCGGAAGGGAGAAGCAGATTTTTTGAGAGGTAAGTTTGATGTGAGAAGATACCAACAAAAGATATCGAACCTTTCACCTTTATACACCCCGCATAAGTACCGTAAGAACCCAGGAGAAGATTAATTTCCTCTATCCCCTTGATTGCTGCTGTCGGAGATATCGATCATTAATGTGAGACCAATCCCGATACGATTTCCAGAATCATCTGTGAGATCGATCCTGATCTTGTGGATCCATGAAAAGTTCTTCATTTGAATCTCTGACATATTATCATTTCCTCCGTGAGATACCCAATCAAATCTTCTCTTCAAAAAGCCCGCTCTGCTTTCCATTTTCAAAAACCCGACCCGCAACCCTTGTAATCTCCATTGGAGAAGATCGAAATCTATCTCCATAATCCTTCTATAATCCCCCAAGAAGCTGAATCCGAAAAAGAAAATCCATATTGGTCTCCACAACCGTGTCCAAATCCCTGAGACTGTGACCGCTGGTATCCCGTTTTCCTTTGCTAGAAATTCCGAAAATCGAGCCCCCCCCCCCATTGCAACCTCTGATATCCCGAATCCACCTCCATAATTGTAGATACCATAGACCGAACCAGTATACCCGAGATCCTTTGAAGAGATCTGATCTCATCTCCTACTGAGTCGCCGTCGCCATCACCTAGGTTTAGAGAGGATTTGTTTTTATTTGAAGCGATTTAGTGTTACAGTTTTTTAATAGTTTTAAAAACTTTTGTTTAAAAAATAATTCGAATAAAATATTTTTGTAATTAGTTATGGCATTTTTCCGTGTTAAACGATGATTTGTGTTTTAAATGATTAATTATATATATATATATATATATATATATTTAATTAGATGAGTATNTATTTTATTTAAATTAAACAATTAATATATAAAGAAAAATTTAGAAAAATACAATAATTTTAACACAACTAAAAAGTAGTAAGATTTTTTTATTCACACAAAAAGTTATTTGTTCATTTAGACTCTTATTTAAAAATGTTTCGCAAAAATGTTTATTAATTGTTCAAAATTATTCTTTTGAACGTGTGTATTTAAATAATTTTATAATTTTAGTTAACTGAATAATTAATGTTTGGAATTAGGGATATCAAGGAAATTGGGGAAAAAATAAATTTCTCATTTAATAAAAGGCAATCGATTAATACTATATATTATTAATTTACGTAATTGTTTTTTTTTTAAATGAATTGTATTTTCTTAAAGATATTTTAAACTAAAATTAAAATATAATATTGTAATTATTTATTAAAGATATTTTCGGAATTAAATTAAAATATAAATACATTTTTAAAAATTAATTGTTAATTTACCTAATTGTTTTTTTCAAATGAATTGTATTTTCTTAATGATATTTTAAACTAAAATTAAAATATAATATTGTAATTATTTATTAAATATATTTTCGGAATTAAATTAAAATATAAATAAAATATATTTTTAATTAATATTGCACAAAAATATTGGGAAAATTGCATAAAAAACCTTTAAAGTTGAACTCACTAGCAGTTTAAACTTTGAGACTTTACCACTCTCACTCTGAACCCTGAAAGTAATAAAACTCACACTTCAAACACTCAAACTACGTTTTTTTTTTGCGCCGCCAAAAATTTTAACGGTACAGTTAACTCCGTTAACAGAATAGTTAACTCCGTTTTGTAAATTAAAACGTGGTTATTTTTGGGGAACGTTATTTATGTTTATTGCAAATAAACCCTCAAAAAAAAACATGGGACATAGAACCCTAAAACAAGAACCCGACGACAAAAAAATCAAAAAATAGAAACCCCAAATCGATTTGGGGATTTAGGGTTCGTGAGAGAGTAAATTCGAGAAGAGGCAAGTGATATGGATTACGATTCAAGGGAGTCCTGAAGGCACAATAGAATGATATTCGAGGACAGAAACGGTTGGAGAAGAGACAAATTATAAGTTTTTCACTTTGACATGATTTAAATTGAACTGGGTTACGATTCGAATTCACATGTTAAGATTCGAAAAGAGACAAATTCATCTGGGTTACGATTCAAATTGACAGGTTAAATCCTAAGCAAGTCGATAACTTTATTGAAAAATGAAAAAAAAATTATTTCCCTTCATTGTGCCTTTTGCTTATCTAAAATTATGGTCAAAATTTTTCCATTCATCAAGTCCAAATTTGCCTTCAGCTTCTAAACAAACCAGCCCCAAGTTTCTTTGTTTTCACCACGCACCACAGCCAGGCAATTGGGTACATTCTGTTATCTGCATCTCTACCCACAGCTGCAAGGAAATCACCATTCAACTCCCATTTCAAAAAACATCCATCTAGACCAATAACTGACATGCAACAACTCTTCCAAGTATTTTGAGGTTCCTCAAAGCAAATGTAGAAGCAGTCAAACATTTGTCCATTACTGACTGGTATAGTGTTTAGTTCAGTTGTGATGCCTTTGTGTGATCTATGAAGTTCAGCCTCGTAATCCCACAACTTCCCAAACTGAGTAGCCTGAGTAGACATAATGTTGTCCAAGGCAATACGCCTTCCTCTATAACACTTGTAGACAGGCACAACAATGTTATATCTGTCTTTGACTGAGTCTTTAATCTCATTTGCTTGTACACTGATATTCCTTCTCAGTTCTTCCCTAAACAGTCCTGCGATAACTCATTGCTTAAGCATCAACCCTCTACTTGATTTTCCATGGTTGTGATGCAAACGACACACTTTCACCATCCACTTGTTAATAGGTATCTCATAAGAACAATATACCCTAAACTGACATTCTTCACCGCAGCAAATGACAGCAATCCTGTTTTTTTTCAGACTTAGCATCTTGACATCATGTTGAGTTTTTAGTGAGTACCTCATGAGTTGATCCTTAAACTCTAAGCCACTATTAAACTTCTGAAACAGCCATAAGTAAGGTTCCTTATCCAAAGATCTTATTTACCCACTGCTCCCATTCTTCATCAGACTTAGACGATGTATCTGGGTACACTTTATCACCTAAACCATACTCCTGCGCACTTTCTTTTGCTTCCCTTGCTGCTTCATTTTGTTCGTCACGATTAACATAGGCTTCCTTTTCTGGTCTCAGAGTCGTCCCTTCATAAACAGGTTCTTGAACCTTTTATCATTAGCACCATCTCCTGCATCTAATGCCACCTCATCTCCTTCATCAGCCTTATGTAAAACAGGAACATCTCTTTGATGATCATTCTCCTCTTCATTGTTTTCATATCTCTGAACATCCTCATTATCATCTCTATCAACAGCCTCATTTTCACCCTCATTCTGATCATTCTCATCTTTGTTAACAGCCTCATTAATTTTCATCCTCATTCTGATCATTCTCAGAATCCTCAGGTTCATCATCTTCTCTCGGCCTATTCACATCATCATCACTATCCACACTGTCATTCTCATCTTTGTCACTGTCCTCTTCCCGACCAGCCTCATATCCACCAACAGTCTCATCTTCATCACACTGAAGATCCTCACGCTGGCTGCTTGGCAGGTAGTAGATAATGTCCTCAGTATAAGTGTCAGAACACTCGTGTTCGATAAACACATCCAGTTCACCTGTTTCTTTCCCTGCCCAACATAGCATAAATGTATCATCTAACTCATTGTTGACCGTCTTCATCTCCTCCCCTGCTTTTTTGTACCATACGAACCTAATTTCTGTATTAACCTTTACACTCTTTAGGAAATCTCCAAATTTCTCCCATGTAATCTCAGACAATTTTCAATATACAGTCTTACAACTCATGATTCCACTGTATTTGTAATCTTCATTTTCTTTGATCATTGAACCACCATACTTGACTACGAGCTTTACACTCACATCATCACTGTAAAACGAAGAAAAAAGGTTAGAAAAAGGCTTACAAATTTGAAAAGTCCAGAAACACGACATTAATTCGAAGCAAAGAACCATTTCCCTAAAATCATCATTGTATACAAAGCAAAGAGGAATCGAAATCCAACAGAAACTCGACATTAATTCGAAGCAAAGAAGCTTACTTGAAATCAGAATCAGAAGCTCGAAAATTATTTCGAAAATTTAGAAACCCGAAATCCATAAATTCCAAAATCAGAAAGTAAGAAAGATGAATCGAAATCCAACAAATATCTCGTCGAAATCGCAAACCCAGAAAAGCGGATAAACGAAATCAAAACCAGCACGAAGAAGACTTACCCCATTTCGAAATAGGACTCCCTTGAATCGTAATCCAGAGCACTTGCCTCTTCTCGAATTTACTCTCTCACAAACCCTAAATCCCCAAATCGATTTGGGGATTTCTATTTTTTTGTTTCTGTTGTCGGGTTCTTGTTTTAGGGTTCTATGTGCCCATGTTTGTTTTTTCGAGGGTGTATTTGCAATAAACATAAATAACGGTCCCCCAAAATAACCACGTTTTAATTTACAAAACGAAGTTAACTATTCCGTTAACGAAGTTAGCTGTACTGTTTAAATTTTTGGTGGCGCAAAAAAAAAACATAGTTTGAGTGTTTGAAGTATGAGTTTTATGACTTTCAGGGTTCAGAGTGAGAGTGGTAAAATCTCAATGTTTAAACTGCTAGTGAGTTCAACTTTGAGGGTTTTTTATGCAATTTTCCCCAAAAATATATGTTTGGCAACATGAATAAAAAGAAGAGAATAATAGTTATCCAGAATAGGAATAGACTTATATGCATTTTTTCATGGCCACAAAAAGTCACTCTGCTTTAATAGATTAGACTAGATTCTAAATCCGTGCGTCTGCACGAGATTTTGTTTTTTTTTATCAAATTTTGTAATATAATTTGTGGTTATTTTTGTCTTTAGATATATTTTTTGTATAATTAATTTTTGTCATATGAGACACATAACTATTTTGGTGTTTAGATATAATTTGTTTTTTCTAATCCGCCCTAAAACGGGAGTTCAATATGAAAAGTAAAAAGAAAATCCTATTTGTTTTAATTTTTTTAATTTGTTTTTGTTTTGATGTTTTCTATTTTGTATGGAAAAATATATTTTTGTTATGACATGTATGATTCAAAATTAGTGATTTTACTACATCAATTCTATGACCCGTTTTGTTATATATATTTTCAGTTCATATGAATTTACAAACAATAGTTCTACGTTCTATGTTCGTTTAGATTTTGAATTAAATAATTTTTTTATAAAGTACTATGTTCAATAATATTATATGTAATGAAATTAAAAAAAACTTTTAAAATATATGATTAATAAATTGGTTATCTAATTATTAAAATTTGGTAAATTCCATGTTCACATCTCCTTAAATTGTGTTTGGCAATATAAATAAATAAATAAATATGGTATACAAATAACAAATCTAATCATTAACGAAGTAAAACAAAAGTATAGAAGCTAAGACATCAAGTTCTAAAAACAAAATAATAAATGTACCCAGATGTTTAAGCATGGCCTTCATGCTTCAAGTGATGGCAGAATTCTTCATCGTGGCCCAGATAACATATCCCAAAGTGTATGAGAGTCCAAGCAAATGGAAATATTGCATTAAGCTTTAGATTTTATGATAATATTTTTTAATAAATCTTTATTAATATAAACAAATATTAACATAATTTGGACAATATTATCAAGATTAATTAGATTTGCATTTCGAATTTAATTATAAATTAACAATTTCTAAAATTGTGTGATTCCTAAAATATTAATCATTTTATATATGTAAATAAAAAATATTGAATCAGTATTAGTAACTGAATGTTGTCCATATGCATGATCGAATTTATGGTTGTGCAAATCTAATTACTAATATATTCCTTTTTCACTTTGAAAAATATTCAATTATAAATCCGAATGTATTAATAAGATTTAAATTTAGAAGTAAACATATTTTGTTATTAATTCCAAATATTTTGTTTGTAACTTATGATGAAATCTCAGAAAATCTACATTAAATTCAAAATTTAAGATTATCTTTCAATGCAAATTGTTAATTTTGAATATGTATCATTAAAAATATTTGATTATTAAAATATTTGGCATAATCTAAATTCAAAAATTCTAAATAACTAATATTATTTTCGTAACAAAATAATAATAAAAATTTAAATTATTTTTGTAATAAGTAATTTATAATAATTGATTTTATTTATAATTTTAAATATTTAATTTAATTTAATTTTTGGTATAGTGTGAATTTTTCTATTTACGAATTAAAATTAATATATATATATATATATATATAATCAGATTAATTAATTAAACTAGTCTTTAATTGAATCAAATATAATTATATATATCAATGAAATCCTTGAAATCCGAGCCACTGAATCACTTGGGGATCAAAGTGGAATGCGAGAATTTCAGTCCCTTGTTGCTGACTGTGAACTGATGGATTTAGGCTATGAAGGCCCGACTTTCACGTGGTGGAACCACAGGGACGAGGACCCGATTGGAAAAAAAAATAGACCGTGCTCTGGTAAATGATGCTTGGACTACTGGATTCTCACATTCGTATGCTTGCTTTGAAGCAAACGGGATTTCAGACCATGCCAGTTGCGTTGTACATTTGGATGTCCCTCCACCGATCAAACGTCGGCATTTCCAGTTTTTCAATTATCTAGTGGATCACCGGGACTTTATAAGCTCTATCGTAAATGTATGGAAGGAGACGGAGCCTTTGTTTCACTCCCGCAGGGCTCTTCACTTACTCCAAAAGAAGCTAAAACTTTTAAAACCAATTTTAAGAGCACTAAATCGGGAGCGCTATGGCGACATAACAAGGAAGACTCGTGAAGCTTTTGCTGTGCTGTGAGATACACAAAATCAAATGCTGTTACAACCAAATGAAGAGCACTCAGCCTTAGAATCAGAGGCAGCTGCTCACTGGGCTCATCTGGTTACCATCGAAGAACACTTTTTAAGCAGAAATCCCGTGTCACTTGGTTAGATCTGGGCGATCGCAACACAATCTTTTTCCATCGTATGGTTCAGACTAGGAGAGCACGAAACACTATGAGGAGACTTATCACAGAAGATGGCACGATTCTCTCGGACCCAGATGCTATTAAAGATGTAGCAGTGAATCATTTCAAGCTCTTTCTCCAAGCCAAGCCGCAGTCACAAGATTTGATCAACCAGGATCTCGCGAACCTCATCCCTTATCGCTGCCCACATGATTTAGCGGAGTTGTTGATTCGTCCAGTCTCGGAAGAAGACATAATCAATACGCTAAAGTCGATGCCTTCGAACAAAACTCCGGGACCAGATGGGTTCACGAAGGAATTCTTCATCGCATCTTGGCCAATAATAGGACCTGATGTAACTGTGGCAGTGCAGTCTTTCTTTACAAATGGGTTTATGCCTCATGGAGTTAACTCAACTATCCTTACTCTTATTCCGAATGTCACAGATGCACAGAGAATGAAAGACTTTAGGCCCATAGCTTGCTGCAACATCCTTTATAAGATCATCTCCAAGCTGCTTGCGAAGCGGCTGAAGCTCATCCTTCCAGAAGCAATAAACCCGAATCAGAGCACTTTTATACAGGGCCGTCTCCTCCTGGAAAATGTTCTTCTCGCAACGGAGCTTGTGAAAGACTATCACAAAGACTCCATATCTCCCCGATGCGCACTTAAACTGGACATTGCAAAGGCTTTCAATACCGTCAGTTGGGATTTTATAGCCAATGCTCTACATGCTATGGGTTTACCGGCTTTGTTTGTATCGTGGATTCAAAGCTGCATCTCAACTCCATACTTCTCGGTTTGTGTTAATGGTGAGATCGAAGGGTTTTTTCCGAGCTCTAGAGGTCTACGCCAAGGATGTTCTCTTTCACCATATCTCTTTGTCATTGCAATTAACGTTCTATCCACTACAAGAAAGTAGCAAATTTGCAATGAAAATTTGCAACAGAATATTTCGTAACAAATATTTGCAACATAATACGTTGCAACTCAGTTGCAAAAATAAATCCGTTGCAATTCCATTGCCAAATTTCTCAAAAACAATCAGTTGCTAAATCGTTAGAAGTTTGCAACTGATTTGTAATTGTTTAGTAACGATATATTTTTGCAACAATGTTCGTTGCAAACCGTTTCCAAATTTTGCAACGGGAATATGTTGCAAATGTTTACAACGGATATTGTTGCAAAACGTTACAAAATTTGCAACGGACATTAGTAGTTTGCAACGCGTTTCCGTTGCAAATATTTGGTAGGTGGAAATGAATTACACGTGGGCTTCTAAGTAGGTGAGTGTTGATAAGTTGTTGCAAATCTGCTGGTTTATTTTTCTATATAAACAAACCACGCTCATAAATCGTTTGTCAGAAAGAAAAAAAAATTCTAAAAAACAAAATTAAATTGAATAAAATGTAAGGTTTTAAATTTTTGCTACTTGTTTTTTTTTTTACTACGTAAAAAAATAATTAAATTTTTTATTATATTTGTTTTTTTTGTTGTAATTATAGCTCAAGAAATGTCATACGCAAGGTTAGCGAACGAAAGACAATGGATGTACAACAGGCTGGAAAGAAGAAGTCAAGTTTCCGAAGAATTCAGAAAAGGATTAACGATGTTCATGGAATTTGCGACAAGTCAGCCAGATTGTGTTAATACGGGTACGTTATTTTTCCCGTGTGCTAAGTGTCAGAACAGAAAATGTCTGAAAGCGGATTTAGTGGGAAAGCATTTATATTCAAAAGGGTTCAAGCAAAATTATTATATGTGGCGAGCACATGGAGAAAATTATTTGGTCAGTAATTTAACTCCAGGGAGTAGTAGTAATGCAAATCATGGTAGCACAAGTCGTCATGTCGAAGAGAACTACGTGGATAATAGATATGTCGAAATGGTGCAAGATGCATATGCAAATAATAATGATCATGATTTTGGTGCATATAATCAATATGATTCAGGTGCATATAATCAATATGATTCTAGTGCATATGATAGCCAATGCATATAATAATATTGATTATATTGAGGAGCCAAATGCGGAGTCGCAAAAGTTTTATGATATGATAGAGGCTGCAAAACAACCACTCTATGATGGTTGCAAATAAGGGCATTCACCGTTTTCATTGGCGGCAAAATGTATGAGCATAAAGACGGACTTCGATTTGCCAGAGAATTGTATGGATAGGGTGGCATCAACGATAAAAGATTATTTGCCAGCGGATAACAAAGCTAGTGGTTCATATTATGAGACCAAAAAGTGGTGAGTGGTCTCGGTTTACCTTATCAAACAATTGATGTTTGCCCTAGTAATTGCATGATATTCTGGAAACAATATGCAAATACGGAGTGTTGTCGGTTTTGTGGGAAAAGTAGATATAAATCTGCTGCTAAGGAGGTAATGAATCCTAGAACGGGTAGGACGAAAAAGAAGACCGTACAGATTCCACGTAAGAAAATGTGGTACTTACCAATCACAGATAGATTAAAAAGGATGTATCAATTTCACAAGACAGCCTCATCAATGAGATGACATGCCGATCATTTAACGGACAATGATGAACAAATCATGTCTCATCCATCATATGGTAAAGCTTGGAAACATTTCAATCAGGTATTTCCAAGTTTTGTGCGGGAATCTAGAAATGTGTATCTTGGATTGTGTACGGATGGATTTAAACCATATGGAATGTTTGGGTAAAACTATTCTTTGTGGCCAATAATCCTGACTCCTTATAATCTACCTCATGATATGTGCATGGAAAGAGAATTTTTGTTTCTAACAATTTTGGTTCCTGGGCCCGAGCATCCACGTAAGAGCCTAGATGTATTTATGCAGCCATTGATTGAAGAATTGAAAGATTTGTGGCAAAATGGAGCTGATGCATATGATATATCGTTGCAAGAAAACTTTTTAATGCGTGCGGTGCTAATGTGGACCATTAGTGATTTTCCAGCATATAGCATGTTATCAGGGTGGACAACCCATGGTAGATTATCATGTCCGTACTGTATGGAAGATACTGATGCTTTTTGGTTGAAGCATGGAAGAAAATCAAGCTGGTTTGATTGTCAAAGGCGGTTTCTCCCAAAAAACCACCAGTTACGACGCAACAGAAAGAATTTCATAAGAAACAAAGTAGTTACATCTGATCCAATACCATATTTGTCAGGAGAAGAGATCTTATACGAGCGCATACGACAGTCAAATGTGGAAAAGACAAGCAAGTGTGGGGGAAATGGCCATGAAAAGGCCGTTGAGGGATACAAAGAATGGCATAATTGGCATAAAGAAAGTATATTTTGGGAATTGCCATATTGGGAGGAGCATATCCTACGCCACAATTTGGATGTAATGCATATCGAGAAAAACTTTCATGATAATATTATGGGTACAATACTACATGTTCGGGATAAGACAAAGGACAAAATGACGTCGCGGTTGGATTTACCATTGTATTGTTCGAGTGCAGAGTTGCACATCACCAATGATGGGAAAGCCCCAATTCCTTTGTTTAGATTAAGTAAAGAGGCTAGAAGGGCTTTTTGGAGTCGTTGGCAGCCAATGTAAAATTTCCGGATGGGTATTCATCTCATCTTGGAAATTGTGTCGATTTCCAGAATGGTAAATTGACAGGTATGAAGAGCCATGATTGCCATGTTGTTATGCAACGCTTACTTCCATTCGTATTCGCAGAGCTACTACATGGTGATGTTCATGTGGCTGTGGCAGGTATTTAATTTATTAAATAATTAAAACCAAGTTTTTTAGATTGTATATGTAGTATATATAAAAAATTTGTGTACTGCTTACTTAATTTCAGGGATTGGAGCCTTTTTCGAGACTTATGTACTAGAACTTTGCGAAAAGATCGGATCTCTCTTATGAAAGATAACATTGTTATTCTTTTGTGTAATATGGAGAAGATTTTTCCACCATCTTTCTTTGATGTGATGGAGCATTTGCCTATACATCTCCCTCATGAAGCTGAACTTGGTGGTCCAATACAATTTCGGTACGCATATCGTTTATATTAATATCAATTTTTCCGTCACTATATTATATTGTATAATTTTTTATGCAGGTTGAAAATGGTGATGGATCCACGTCGATGTCGGAAACATTTCCATTGTGGTTACGTGAATTAATCAAGGGACCAATTATGAGGGTCTTCTCGTGGCCGATGTATGTTACCAGAGGGTATGTGTTTCACACGCATGAATATGGTTCAGAAAAATCGTCAACCAACTACGGGATTTGCGTCAAAGGATATGGTTCTGATTTGACTGAAGATCCGGACTACTATGGTATTTTGGACGAAATCATTCAGCTTGAATATCCAGGGCTCATTGGTTTGAAGATTATTCTTTTTAGGTGCAATTGGTTTGACACAACAATCGGGAAAAGAGTGCGAAAATATAGCATTGGAGTTATAGATGTCAACACCTCGCGAAGCTATAAAAAATATGAGCCATTTATTCTTGCGTCACAGGCCGACCAAGTGGTTTTCATTCCATACCCCAAAATTAGTGTAACTAATTCAAGAGATTCGTGGTACTCTGCTATCAAAATCAATCCAAAAGGACGAATCGATGGTGGTATGGATATTCCTTTGCAAGAAGATGAAACTGAAATCACATTTACAGTTCAAGAATTACAAGTAAACGAGTTGGTAACTCCTTTTCAAGCGGTTGAACAAATGGAGTACGAAGAGATTGGAGATAAAGAACCAATCAACGAATTTGAAGAGAATAATTCTGAGGAGTATGAAACTAGTTCAAATGATATAAATGAAATGGATTGTAGTGATGATGAATGATTTATATTGTAAAATATAGTTATCCAATTATGGTCACCACAAAATTATCCAATTGAGGTTTTGCAACAGATTTCTTTGTTTTGCAACGAATTTCTTGGTTTTGCAACGGATTTTTTGGTTTTGCAATGGATTTCTTGAATTTTTTTGCACTTCCGTTGCTAAATTGCTCATTCCGAAAAAAACATAGATTTTGAAATCGAATATGAACAAACAAAACATTAAACCTGATGGAAAACAACAATAGCAAGTAAAGGAATCGTTGTTAACATATATTTATCCTATTGTGGTTTCACACTTAACAAATATGTGGTTTCACTTCTTGCAACGGAATAGCATGGGTTTTGCAACGAATTTCTTGATTTTGCAACGGATTTCTTGAGCTGACTTGCAATTCCATTGCTAACTGGCTCATTAAAAAAAAAAAAAAAATTCAAGTTTCAATCCTTGTACTCATATAACTACTATCCAAATTGGGCATGATATATTTCATAGTGTAAATTTAATACATTCAGTTACAGAGAACACCACAACAATCATCATTCATGGCCAAAATATCTAAGAGTGCAACATTCATCTTAAGAAAGAGTAAACATGAATATACATTTACTCCTTTATATGATCTAAGGCATATTTTTCACATTCCAAAAATTTTGTAATCGAATATGAGCAAACAAACATTAAACCTTATGGAAAACAACAATAACAAGTAAAAGAATCGTTGTTAACATATATTTATCCTATTGTGGTTTCACACTTAACAAATATGTGGTTTCACTTCTTGCAACGGAATAGCATGAGTTTTGCAACGGATTTCTTGATTTTGTAACAGATTTTTTGAATTTGCAACGGATTTCTTGAGCTGACTTGCAATTCCGTTGCTAACTCGCTCATTAAAAAAGAAAAAAAAACTCAAGTTTCAATCCTTTTACTCATATAACTACTATCCAAATTGGGCATGATATATTTCACATTGTAAATTTAATACATTCAGTTACAGAGAACACCACAACAATCATCATTCATGGCTAAAATATCTAAGAGTGCAACATTCATCTTAAGAAAGAGTAAACATGAATATACATTTACTCCTTTATATGATCTAAGGCATATTTTTCACATTCCAAAAATTTTGTAATCGAATATGAGCAAACAAACGTTAAACCGTATGGAAAACAACAATAACAAGTAAAGGAATCGTTGTTAACATATATTTATCCTATTGTGGTTTCACACTTAACAAATATGTGGTTTCACTTCTTGCAACGGAATAGCATGAGTTTTGCAACGGATTTCTTGATTTTGCAACGAATTTTTTGAATCTGCAACGGATTTCTTGAGCTGACTTGCAATTCCGTTGCTAACCGGCTCATTAAAAAAAAACTCAAGCTTCAATCTTTTTACTCAATAACTACTATCCAAATTGGGCACGATATATTTCACAGTGTAAATTTAATACATTCAGTTACAGAGAACACCACAACAATCATCATTCATGGCTAAAATATCTAAGAGTGCAATATTCATCTTAAGAAAGAGTAAACATGAATATACATTTACTCCTTTATATGATCTAAGGCATATTTTTCACATTCCAAAAATTTTGTAATCGAATATGAGCAAAAAATCTTTTAGGCGGCATTTTTTATTCTTTTAGGCAGCATTGTTTTTTTTTTACTTGCAACAACTTTGCGACTGGATTGCAACGGGTTGTAAAACCTGATGGGTAAATGACTATTTAACCCTCATCTTATGTTACATGTTTATTAAGAGAAAACCCTCACATCGACAGACTCTCCCTTCTCGTTTTTTTTTTCACGACAGAATCCTTCTTCTTCTACCTTTTCTCTTGATTCTGCATGTCGAATTTATAACTTCATTTCTTCTACATTCGATCAAAAATTTGACCCATCTTCTTCTGTCTCTCTCGATTTGCAAAGTTAAATCCCATTTTTCTCATAGTTTTCTTTTAATGTGAACTAGTTAGCGATTTGCATATAGGAGATTTTAAGAAGAAATTGCAATCGATTCTCATAGGATAATGATTTTGGGGTTCTAGTTTCTTTTCTATTTGCTTCAGTTAGTTGATTACTTCTCTATTCCCGTGATTTATGATTGATTTTCGTTCTCTTTGTGACTTTCGTTTTGTTTTATTTTTTTTAATCGGTTTGTTTTCTAGGTTGAGAATCGATGTGTGATTTAGAAGGAGGCTCTTCACAAACTAGCCTTCCTGGGTTTTACACACGAACTGATTTACTTGATTGTTAGGGTTTTGTTTATTTTTCTTAATCTAAGAGTCATAGTGTCTGTATTCAGAAATTTTGTGAAATTAGTATTGATTAAAAGCTGTTAGGGGGTGGTATTCAATTAAAGAATTTAATTGAATTGTAAGGAATTAGACTTTCTATAAAATTCTAGTGTTATTCAATGATGTATTTCACAAATTCTTTTAAATTCATGTGTTATTGGATTAGATATTTGTAATCATTCTTTTATATTACTTTAAATTCTAGTGTTATTCAATTTTTGGATTTCTTAATTCTATTAAATGTTAGTGTTATTCAATTTTACTGCAGTATTGATGATAGTGTCATTTGATAGGAATTTAATAGAATTTCAACAAAAATTTGTAAAGAGTCAATTCCGAACATTTTTATTGTCATTTTGATAGAATTCATTAAAATTCCAACAAAAAACTTTTAAATTACTCAAAATCAATTGATTTTGAATTCATTTGCATTCTCTTAAATTCAATCATCCAATACCCCCACCTTAGTTTTCGTTTTGGGTGTTCTTACCCTCTCGTTTCACTTATTTCAAAAGTCGTTATCTTTTTTTCTTACACTTGTTGTATTGTGTTCTTTGTTAGAAATCGATTTGGTACATTAGGAAGAATTTCTCTTGATTTGGCTCTGTTTATCGATATATGTTGTTAGTCGGAGACTACATTAGGGAAAATGTCTCTCTATTCTAAAATTTTGTGTGTGTTCGTTAGTCGTAGAAATTTCTGGTTATGCAATTTTTGTGAAATTGGGGCTGATTTTCTGTCTTTTTCTTTTGAAACTGCAGAGAACGGTGATAAAGGAAAATAATGAATCTGCGCAAAGGAAAGAATACTGGCGACGGCCCAGTTATTCCAAATCAACGCAAAGTAAAGGCTGTTGCCGATGGAGCAATTAATCCCAATCAATTCAGAGGCAAAGGTATTGCAATTGGATCATCTAATCTCAACCAAGGCGATTCGAGTGTCCCGGTTAATCGTCCACGCGGTCGAGGGCGACCTGTTAACCCAAGCCTTGTCAACCACCAAGTTATCGCGCTACTGTTACTCCTCCGCTACAGCCTAATCAAGTAATGCTGAAAAATTCCCATAAAAATCACTTATTGTGTTCAATTTCATTGTTTTGATGATTAACATTTTAAAAATTAGAGCTGATGTAAAAAAAATTTTACCGCCCACAACACATGCATCTACTGTTACTCCTCCGCTACAGCCTAATCAGGTATTGCTGAGAAATTCCCATCAAAGTCACTTATTACACATGAAACCATAAGTTGTTATTTGTTGAAAAAAACAAACCAAAATTTTTTCGAGTAAAAATCACTTAGTAAACTGTTATTGTGTTCAACTTCGTTGTTTTGATGATTGACATTTTAAAAATTAGAACTGATGTAAATTTTATTTTTACAGCCCACAACACATGCAGCTACGTCTAGAGCTGGATCTGGATTTCACAGTAGAGTACTTGGTACTCAACAATGCTCTCCAGCATCCTCTGATCATATTTATCCTGATGTGCCAGAGGCTTCCGCACCAACTCCGGAGCCTCCTGAGCTGGATGGTGAGAGAGTGACGATTTCTCTCGAAGAACTTTTTAATAATCCAGCTCGACAAAATCTACCATTTATCTCTCAGTATGGCGAGGATAACACAATCTGGTAATATCATCATTTTTTATTTTTTTATTAGCTTTGTATTATTTGTAAACAAGCTTACACAATCGTTTTAGGTTTACTATCGAGGGCAAGATATCTCGACAAATTACGAAGATTATGCAACGTAATTTTCAGGAGCCTTGGTATAGTTGGAAATGTGTTGATACAGAGACCATAGATGCCTTGTTTAACGAATTCATTGTAAGTTTATCTAATTCAATTCTGATAATTTGATACTCTTACTAATACATGAATTTAAGTTTTATTGTTTCATTTCTGTCCTTGTAGCATTATTACAATTGGGATTATGATGAGACGAGAGTGATTCGTGACCAGTTTGAACAAAAGGCTGCTTCACTCCTCAATGTGTTTGTTAGTCGTGCCAAGACAGGCGGTGTACAGCCAAAGTTCATAACCGATCCAGAATTGTGGGAGGAGATGCGTGTCCATTGGGCGAAGCCTGATATGGTAAGTAGAAGTAAGAAGTGCTCTAAAGCACGATTGTCTCCACGTGGTGGTCTCGGTCCGCATAAGCACACCTCTGGTTCCATCTCCTTTGAAGCTCATCGTGAAAAAATTGTAAGATTTTAAATTTCTGCGAAACTATTAGTTTGATAACCATAAATATTTGATTAGACTTGTTTTTTTTTTTTTATAGCGTAGGAAAACAGGTGTTAGAATTCCAATTATCGAGCTTCTGCATAAGACACACACAAAGTCTGATGGAACTTACGTTGATGGTTGTGCAAGGAAAATCAACGAAGATTTTGAAAAGAAGCTTCGTCAACGTTTGGTGGACCGCCAAGGATCGCAAGGTGTTAATGAGAGTGTCGAGTCCAATTATACGCCGACCAACGATGAACTCGATGAACTTTATCTCGAGGTATATTTAACTATTCTCTTCTTATTTTTTTCATTTGTTTCACAAGGTCAAATTTGGTTGCAATTGTTAATGTGTATGGTCATTGTAGATATCTCTATTTGTTCTTTGGTCAAGGTTTAGATTCCAAAAAAAGTAGATTCTCTCAATTGGCTCAAACTGATTTTGGTTAGGATTTGTGTTTGTTGCTAATGCACAGATATATGAAATTTCGTTGCTGGATTTGAATTGTACCAGCCTGTTTTTTTTTTTTTTTGATGAATAATTGTACCAGCCTGTTTTTGTAATGCATACTTGTAAATTTGTTTTGTAGGCGGTTCAGCCTTCCAACAAAGGTCGTATCTATGGCCTTCCATCGTTGAACAAGAAGCAAAAGCATACCGGGCCATCAACGTTTCGAGGAGAAGAATTTTCAAGCATGAAGACTGAGCTTCAGGCAACAAAGGCAGAGTTGGAAAGCACGAAAGAAGAGCTGGCTGATAACAACAATCGTTTGAAGGCGTTGGAATCGATGTTTGATTTGATCAAGGTCCACTTACCCCAAGTGGTGCTTGACAAAACAGGTTTGTCTGGAAAAAATGACTCTGGGAACAAGAACGTGGACGGTAATGACAAAGAAAATGATGATAATGATGATAAAGAAAGTAACGGTGAAGAAAACGGCGAAGATAACGGCGAAGGAGGTCACAAACAAGACCATATGGAAGAAGCAAATTAGATTTTTTTTTTGCATTCTAGGTTTTGGTCTATGGATTTTGGTGTGTTATATTATCCAATTGACCAATGTTTCGGTTTTTGTATAGGTTTGTAATATTTTGGTTGTAAACAATTGACCGACTTTCTATGTATATTGCATTCTAGGTTTGTTTTCCTAATTAACAACGTTTAGGTTTTGCAAATTTTATTTTAAGATCAACGAATTTGCAACAATATTAATTACAAAGATTTTAATAAACATTTCATTGCAAAGAGTGAAATTGATCTTTGTCATTGCAAATATGTTGTGAAAATTCCGTTGCAAATATTTGCAACAGCAACATTCTGTTGCAATGTTTGCAACGATTATCCATAACATTTAGTTGCAAATAGTGCAACAGAACTACACCGTTACAAGTATGTTGCGAAAAAACGTTGCAAATATTAGCAATATAACCATTCCGTTGCAAAATTTGCAACGATTACTCACAATATTTCGTTGCAAACTTGCAATAAAGAGTGCTTTGCAAACATGTTGCAAAATTTCCGTTGCAAATCAGCAACGCCTTCGATGCAACAATCCGTTGCAAAATGTTGCAACCATTATCCACTAAATGTTGTTGCAACTATTGCAATGAACTGTCCTTTGCAAATATGTTGCTATTATCCCGTTGCAAATATTAGCAACACCCTCGTTGCAAAAATCCGTTGCTAATATTTCGTTGCAAATTTATTGCAGAGTGGCAATTAATTAGCAACGAAATAATATTTTAGCAACGACGATTTCGCAACGGATTTTTTGCTCGTAGCGAGTCAACGGATTTTTTCAAGCAGCGATAGACTCGCTACAAAGCGGGTGGTAACCAATTTTGCCTTCTATCCACAGGCGATCGTATGCACAGCTGGGGAATTCTCCAACCTTGCCTACTGTACGGAGAGCCCAATGAATCCTGTGACCATCTGTTTTTTGCTTGCCCATACTCCTTTACAGTATGGACGATGCTCTGCTCGAAATTGCTGGGAAATCGCATCACTCCAGACTGGGACAATACACTTCGATCTCTCACTCGAAATAGACTTAGTTCGGTGGATCTGTTGCTGGCAAAACTGAGTTTCCAAGCTGTGATTTATGGGGTTTGGCGAGAGAGAAATGGTAGGCGTCATTTACAGTCTGCACACTCGCCTATGCTCTTAGTCCGCTCCGTTGATAACCTTCTCCGGAACCGTCTCTCTTCTCTTGGAGATGACCTGCTCCAAAGATGGTCTTCCGTCTGCATTCTTCCCCCAAACTAAAGTGGGATTGATTACTATGCTTTCATTGTCCACACATGTTCTGATTCTTATCCTTACGTACTAGCTTGCACGATCAAACATTGGCCAACTCTGATCAAGCTTTGTAAATATTTTTTTCTTTGTTGATTAATATGATTTCACATTTCAACAAAAAAAAAAAAATATATATATATAATTATTTTTTTAACTTAACCAAAAATATCTGTTTGGCAACATGAATAAATTGAAGAGAATAGTAGTTATTCAGGATATGAATAGAGTAAAATAAAGGTTTTCCTGTTTGGACACAAAAAGTGTCTCTCTGGATCCGACACAAAAAAGAGAAAGAAGCAAGCAGAGTCTGATAAACTTAAGTTGCAATCTCAGCCGAAAAACAAAGAGAAGTACCTTATCCAAAAGCCACAAGGTCCTGTGAACATGAGTTCTCAGGTTAAAAGATCTAAAAGGAAAGGGAAAGAAGTTTAGATCGCCTCCACATCCTCTGGATCCGACCTAAGCTCATCTTCATCTTCAGCTTTATCTTTTTCCTCCTCGGAGCAGGACGCTCCAGACGATCATGTCACTGATTATATCTCGTCCGAGGAAGAGCAACAAGAGGACAACTCTCAGTTCATTAAGGTTTTATCTAGGAAAGAGTGCACACGGATAAAAAGCACCTCGGGTAAGAACTCGAGGATCAAATCTACTCATTGATGAGAGTTGACACTTTTTGCTGGAACATTAGAGGCTTTAATAGTAGTATAAAGCGTAGTGGTTTCAGGAAATGGCTAAGGCGTGATAAACCCTTTTTTGGTAGCATTATTGAGACTAGAGTGAAGACCCACAAGTCTAAAAAGTACATAACTTCTTCGTTTCCAGGTTGGAATTTCGTGGGTAATTATGAGTTTGCGGAGTTGGGCAGAATCTGGGTTCTCTGGGATCCTTCGGTAAATCTGTTTATTCACTCCAAATCAAGTCAAATGATTACTTGCACTTTACAGCTCCCTCACTCTTCGGAAGAAGTAGCTATATCTTATATTTATGCTTCGAATAGTAAGTATGAAAGAAGAGAGATTTGGGAAGACCTTTGTAGGTTGGCTATAGACCCAATTGTTTCCACCAAACCCTGGGCTGTGTTAGGGGATTTCAACCAAACGCTGAAACCTCAGGAAAATTCTCTGGGAGGAACCCGGATTACGGGAGGTATGACTGATCTCATAAACTGTTTTGATGAAACTGGTCTGTTTGATATCACTTTCAGGGGAAACTTATTTACATGGTGGAATAATCAAGAGTTTAATCCTATTGCAAGAAATAGGATTCTCATCAACGATAAGTGGCAACTGAGGTTCCCTCTCTCGTTTGGTTACTTTGGTGAAATGGATGTTTCAGATCACTGTCCAGCAACACTTGTTTGTGGTACCTCTACGCTCTCCAAAAAAGCTTTTAAGGTATCACATTTTTTCCTTAAGCACAAGGAGTTCCTCCCACGTGTCTCTGCCCATTGGGATAGCTACTCTGTCGCCGGAACAGCTATCTCCAGCTTCTCGAAGAAACTGAAATCTCTGAAACCAATTCTTAAGAATTTGAACAAAGACCACTTCTTGGGTATTGAAAACAGAGTAAAGGAGGCACAAGTCGAACTTCAAACAAGGCAAAGCAACTTGTTATCTAACCCATCCCCGCTCCTTTCTGGGTTAGATAAGGCAGCTTATAAAAAATGGTTCAACTTAGCTATAGCAGAGGAGAAATTCCTTCAGCAGCGTGCGAAAGTGAACTGGATGGGAAGTGGTGATTGTAACTCACCCTTTTTCCATAGGGTGGTGGCTAGTAGGAGATCAACCAATCAAATACACTACTTAATTGATCAGGCGGGTTTAAAGCTAGAGAAAATTGAAGAAGTGCAATCCCATTGTGTGGACTTCTATTATGATTTGTTGGGAGGTCAATCTGCGGTCTTGACGGATGAAGATAAGGATCTTATTTTTCAATTAACCTCTTTTTGGTGTACAGATGTGGCAAACGAGATGTTGACCGCGGGTGTCTCTCATGAGGATATTAAGAGAGAGGTTTTCTGATTGCCTTCGAAAAAGTCGCCTGGTCCAGATGGGTTTACTGGTGAATTTCTGAGTAGTTGGGACATTATTGGTCCGGACCTAACTAAAGCGGTTCAAGAATTATTTACCTCAGGTCAGATTCTAAAATAATAGAATGCTACTTCTATTTGTTTAGCTCCAAAGGCTCATGGTGCTGAAAAGCTTGGAGACGCCAGACCTATCTCTTGCTGTAATGATGTTTATAATATCATCTCTAAGCTCCTGGCTCGTAGACTCCAATGACTATTACCGAGTATGATCACCCCCTCTCAGTCAGCGTTTGTTAAAGGGAGGCTTCTAGTAGAAAATGTGTTGCTAGCATCCGAGCTTGTCCATGGTTTTGAATGAACAAAAGTGAGACGCAGAGGTCTCCTGAAGATGGATATAAAAAAAGCTTTTGATTCTATGAGTTGGGAGTTTATTCTCCAAATCTTTGAGGCGGGAAATTTCCCAAGGGTGTTTATCAACTGGATCCAACAATGTATGACCACTACCTCTTTCTCCATAAGTGTTAATGGTGATTTTTGTGGGTATTTCAAAGGGCAAAGAGGTTTGCGCCAGGGAGATCATCTATCTACAACTCTGTTTGTTATGGCTATGAGGTTTTTGATAGTCTTTTGTCTTCTAAATTTGAGGAAGGGCAAATCGGTTACCATCCACTGGCGAGAAACCCAAAAATTTCTCATTTGTCATTTGCAGATGATCTTATGATATTCTTTGATGGTTCATTAGCTTCCCTACATGAAATATCTTATACTCTAGACGAGTTCCAGAAACTTTCTGGTTTAGGTTTGAACAAGGATAAATCAGCTCTCTTCCATGCGGGCTTAAACTCTGGTGAAGCGGCAACTCTTAATAGTCAAGGCTACAACTATGGTATATTTCCAATCACGTACTTGGGTCTTCCTCTTTTAAGCAGAAGAATGCGTCTCGCTGAGTATTCTCCTCTTCTGGATAAGATTCGTGACAAATTTACAAGCTGGACCGTGAAGTGCTTATCCTATGCTGGTAGGCTTCAGCTCACAACCTCTGTTATTTATAGTTTGGTGAACTTTTGGTTATTTGCATTTGCTCTTCCGAAAGGTTGTATAAAGGTTATTGAAAAGATGTGTAAAAGCTTCATGTGGTCAGGGGACATTTATAAGAGGCCCAATTCTAAAGAATCTTGGAGTGTTGTTTGTCTCCCAAAATGTGAAGGAGGATTAGGTTTGAGAACCTTCTCTGTATGGAATAAAGCTCTAAATCATTGACTAGTTTGGCTGCTCTTTTCAAACAGCAAATCCCTCAGGGTTGCGTGGAACAAAGAACACCGTCTCAAGCGGAAAAACTTCTGGTTGGATGAAGAAAGATCTAATCAATCTTGGGTTTGGAAATTTTTGCTTGCTTTGAGACAACTTGCAAAACTCTTAATTGGCTGCGAAATTGGTGACGGTACAACTGCTAGTTTCTGGTGTGATAGTTGGCTATCATTAGGTCCTCTTATTGACTTCATTGGTCCTGATGGGCCTCGTAAAATTGGTCTCCCAATTGAGTCGACGATTTCTCAGGCAACTACGACATGTCTTGGATGGATACTGCCTTCAGCCAAGTCAAGGAACGCAGAGATACAGGTCCTTCGTAACACTCTTCTAAGTATTACGTCTCCTAACTCTGAGAGAGAGCATGATGTTTTCAATTGGGGAATTGCAGGCGCAAGACGTCTGATGTTCTCTATATAGAGTACTTGGGAGTTGTTAAGACCAACTGGTCAACTGGTTTCTTGGTTCAAAGCTGCTTGGTTCAAACAATCAATCCCTCGACATGCATTTCACTTCTGGTGTACAAATTTTGACAGACTTCCCACAAAGTCTCGTATGATATCATGGGGATTAACGGTATCGAAAGAATGCTGCCTCTGCAACACTCACCTTGAGACGAGAGACCACTTATTCATCCAATGCTACTTCTCGCAACAGGTATGGGGACTTTCTCTTCATAGGCTTTGTGATACTAATGATGTGCTTGTAAATTGGGACTCTCTTATCGCATGGATGAGGACTTCATCCCGTAGGATCTCCAAAACGCTGAAATCTGTTGTTGTTCAAGCCACTATTTACCTCCTTTGGAAAGAACGCAACAACCGTATTCACTCGGTCTCACCCATTCTCGTTGAAGGTATCTTCAAGCAAATCGATCGTACCACAAGAGATGTTCTCTTAGCTCGTATCAGGAATAAAGGCTGTCAAAAATTACTTTCTCAATGGTTCACTAACGCCTAGTGTTTAAGTTCAAGTTTCAAAGTTTTCGGTGTAGTTTCTTCTAGATATTTATTTTTTTTGGGCTTTGGAATCTTTTGGTTGTAAAACAATGTATTAACATCTTGATCTTTTTTGGTAATAAATTCACATTTTATCAAAAAAAAAAGTGTCTCTCTTTTAATAGATTAGATACTCCACATCATCTTCTCTCTCTTCCACATCATCTTTTCTTTCTTCCACATCATAATTCAACACTCACTCAATTTTTATCATATACAATGGTTTTGTTTCTATGTTCAACATCATCGAACACTGGTGAACGGTCTAGAACGTTTATATCATTCAATGTGCCCGGACATCCAAAAAAAGCATGCCAAATCCATAGATCATGAGATGCAACTGCTTCATGAATAATAGTGGTGGTTCTCTTATCTCCCCGAGTAAATTGACCTTCCCATGCTGTAGGACAATTTTTCCATTTCCAGTGCATGCAATCAATGCTCCCAAATATTCCCGGGAACCCCCGCATTTCACTAGCATGCAAAATTCTTTGCAGGTCATATTGAGTTGGGGCTCTGAGATACACTTGCTCATACAGTTGTATGATTCCTATACATAATCTACGCAAGCACTCCAATGTTGTAGTACCTCCTATTTTGATGTATTCATCGTTTTGATGTATTCATCGACCGTGTCAGCCGCCACACCATATGCTAACATTCGCATGGCAGTGGTACATTTTGCTAATGGAGATATACCTTCTTTATTGGATGCGTCAACTCTTTGGGTGAAGTAGTTTTCACTGCTTGATAAGTCCCCAACTATCCGAAGGAAAACATGTTTCCACATCCGAAATTGCAGACGAAGCATTTCTTCGTCATATGTAGGTTGATTGGCAAAGTAGTCGTCAATCAGTCTTTGGTTTGCCGCTACATGATCTCTCTTGAAGTATTTTCTCTTGCTACGAGGTGGATAATCTTCTTCTATTTTGTTTCTTCGCTCCCTAAACCGGTTGACGATATATCTCTCTTCAATTTCAGACTGCCTTTTGTAAACTTCGATATCAAAAGGAAATTTTGATGGATCCACTGAGATTTTTTTAGTAAGATGAGATTTGTGGTATTGGTACATCAATGGAAGAATAAGTCCCCATTTATAAGATAATGAAACCAGGAGATTAAGTGGTTGGAGGATTGGATTGAAATGGATTGGTTGAAACCGAAATGCTTGGATAAGGATTGTATTCTCCCACTAAAAGCCGAAAGTCACGTATTAAGTGGTTGGAGGATTGGATTGAAATTGAGTGGTTGAAACCGAAAGGATTGGATTATCCCACTAATAGCTGAAAGTCACATATTACATTGATGAAAAATTCACAAACACTTGACAACATTATTAAAGCATAAATTGACAAACACACATTATTAAAGCAGAAATTGACAAACACACATTATTAAAGCAGAAATTGACAAACACACATTATTAAAGCAGAAATTGACAAACACACATTATTAAAGCAGAAAGTGACAAAATACAAACTGACACTTGACAAATCTCCAAATAGATCGTGGCTCAACTTCTCCAACAGTTTTTTGCTCCGGTCATCGAGATGTTCCTTTTCACTTAGCTTCATAAACATATTCATCTTCTTAGCTTGAGTCCTCTCGTTCATCAATTGGTTTGCCTCCTCTTGCCTCATGGCTATTTTGTCCAATCGTTCCAACTCTTGCTCCTTGAATTGTTTGAATTCATTCCACTCTTCGTTGACCACTTCCAAAGTTGTGCCCTTACTTCTAGGATGCACGGGTACGCCGATTTGGTCCCAGTACCCGTCCCGGGTACGGCGCCGGTACGGTGAGGAAACGTCCCCGAAACGTCTCAGGCAAACTGGGGACGGCAAGTTGGGAGATGGGGACGTCTCCGGTACGTTTCATGGTTGATTTTTTTTTTTTTTTCTTCGAAACCAAAAGCTTCCAATTTAACTTTTTGGCATTATTCTTCGAAGAGAGTGAGTGATGCATGAAAATTGTTTTTGATCCAATCGCAGAAAATTACATGTTGAATAGTAATAATCAAATCATTTTATACGAAAAGAGTTTGGGGAACAAAACTGTTTCAGCTTTGAACAGATCCTCCTAATCTCTTTGAATCGATATTAATACAATAAAGAAGAACGTAGAAGAAACAATAAAAGAATGAATTAAGAATCAGTTTCTGACTTTGACCAAAATTTTGTGACCCCTTTCTATGTTTGTAGCTCCCCAAGAAGAAACAGGAGCAATTAGCTCCGAGAGATTCAGTCTTCAAGGGCCGTTAATCTTTATATTTTCTATTGTTATGTTCTGCAAAAACCTGCAATTATCCATTTCCCTCAAATTGCTATTATTATTTAAGATATTAGACTTATGTGTTTTTTTATGTTAATACTTATATTTGACTTTATTTATATTTATAATTTATAGATATTATTTATTATATTTTATTAAAGTACTCATGCCGTACCCGTATCCATAAATTTTTACTTTGCCGTTTTCCGTACCCGTTTCCCGTCCCGTACCCGTTTCGGTGCTGCATAGCCTTACTTTTCTTTTTACCCTTTTTTTAGATGCATCCCTCCCCCATTGGACGAGCACTAGATCCTACAGAGTTAGAGTCACTTGCATCACTCTCGTGGGCTCTCTTAGATCTACTGCTTCCAGAGCCAGTATTTTCTCCTACCTAACTACCATAACGTGGTTGATCACGGACATCAAGCCATTCTTTCATTAAATTGAAATTTCCATTCTTGTCGCTTGAATATAGTTCACGCGCTTTCGCCAATACATCATTCTCCGACCACCCGCTTTATTGCATACGTTTAGCGTTATCGTAAGCGCCAATCCATTTGCCCAATATTTTGTTCACATAGTTGTAATGATTTCTGCACGAAGCTCTATCACACGGAGGATCAAATGAGCAATGCTCATTACAATACTCAACAATTTTACCACAATATGAATCAACTTTTTGGTTTCTGCCAACAACGCTATATGTTCCATATTTAATCCATCCACTTAGTAGCACCAAATTTTGCTCAGTAGTCCATATGGGGCTTCTCCGGAGACCAGGATTTGAATTCTCTGCATATGGAATGGCTTCATGAACACCCCTCATACCACCAAGAGCCATTTGTGTAGAAAATTCGGGAAATTCAGTTGCTCCAACATTCGGATCAGTTTCATTACCTGTTGGAGCAGAAGAATAAGGGGGTGCTTGAGATGAATATATCATCATCGATCCATAATATGGACGATAGTTTGGAACAGCTGACGGCATGAAGAAATTTGGTGGATAACCATAGTTTGGTATATTTTGGGGTTGGTTAGAAGATTGATTTTGAAATTGATAATTATTGGGATTTGGGTAGTTGAAAAGGTAATTAAAAGAATTTTGGGTGTTAAAAGGGTTATTGTTGGGATCCAAAATAAAAAAAAAGACGATTTTTTTGTGTGTCCAAATCAAATGAAACAAGTCTCTATTTATAGACTACGAAAATGATGAATTTTGGTATAAAAAATATAAACAAGTATATAATTTATTATGAAATAATTGATCTTAAATAATTCGGATGAAAAAAAAATATCAAGAATCTCACCAGCCAATGAGAACACAACATGTGTCTCTATCAATATATTATTATCCAATAATTTTTTTTGACCAATAGGTGATCTCTCCATGGCAAGAGAATACCCTACTCACGAGAATTAACAATGTTGAAACAATTCAACATCATTTTTGCCACATCATTGCCACGTCAGTTTCAACTTTTAATTCAACAACCATTGTAGGCTTTCAACCGTTGAAATTTTTTTTCAACCCACCCATTGTAGATAGACTAACAAATACAAAACAGGTTATTTTGTGTTTTTTTTTTATAACTCAGATGATCCGGGGGAAATTGCTCATTTTATTCCTCAACTATTTGCAATTGACACAAATAATCCTCAACAATCGTGGTTGCAAAACAATTTTCCAACTCATCGTTGACCACGCAAAATCGGAATTCAAAAAGTCAAACGTTAATAATTAAATGAATACATGTCCACTAAATCGGTTGTAACTCCTTCAATAAAAGTCCGAATGAGGTGAACCCACTACCATTGGAAATCTAATTCAATTTACTATAACTTTGATGAAGAGATCCAAAGCTAAATCCAAAGGAAAAGCTTTCGTACGCGTAGATATTCTAGACACATATTCTTGATGCAAGATCTACTTGTATGGAAGCATTCCCTTTGAATTTAGCTTTGGAGATCTTCATCAAAGTTATATAGAATTGAGTTATCTTTCCAATAGTAGTGGTTTCAACTCATTCGGGGTTGTATTGAAGGAGTTACAGTCATTAAATGGATCTACTGACTTTTTGAATCCCGATTTTGCGTGGTAAACGATGAGTTGGGAAATTGTTTTGCAACCACAATTGTTGAGGATTATTTTTGCCAATTGCAAATCATTGAGGAATAAAATGAGAAATTTCCCGATGATCCGGTTGAATTAGGGGACCGCCGACTCCGACCGATTCAGGATGGCAAGTCCTATTGCACAGAGGGTTCGCGCCTCATCCCTCCAACACCGACTAATCCCGGGGTCCGGAGAGACCATGTGAAAGTCCCAATGACCAAATGGATTAAATGTTGCAATTCTGCTCCCATTGTGAGTCAATCTCTGGCCTTGACCAACATGACTTACTCTCACAACGGGTTATTTTGTGTTTTATAGTAATAAACTTAACAACGGGATTGAATTATCATAAAAACAATATAACTTATACTAATACTTATGTTTTCGAAGTATTGTTTATACTAAAAGCTTGAAATTAAGTGATTTTTTTTCAATTTTTTGAGACGTAACTGTTTGAAAATATAACTTATAATTTGTTCAATATTGAATGTCTTCAAAATTTTCAAATTTGATGTTTTAATACCCTAAATCGTAGAACCCTCGGAAATTTCCAAAAGATTTCTAATGGATCTCAAAAACGTGTTAAATTTGTAATTTAACACACTTTTTAAGACTGCAGAAATAACACAATGTAAAATATTAAGAACCGTCGAAAATCCCTCGAAAATATGAAATACGTTGAAAAAGTTGAGACTTTATGCAAGCCTACCGAGTTTCTGCAAACTAAATTCAAATATGCTTATCGAAGTCTGATTTTACGCAAGTCTGCCAACCCTTTGCAGACTGAATTTAAATCTGCCATATAGGTTTTTAAAATGTGCTGAAAACATACAAAACTTTATGCAAGTATGTCGAATGTATGTAGATTAAATGACAAAACCTTATGTAAGTTTGTCGAATCTATGTCGAGTCTCTGTAGACTAAATTTAAGTCTGCCGAGTCTCTGTAGACTATGAAAGTGGTATACCATATGGATTTGGTGCAAAGACTTGGCAGACTAAATGGCAAAACTTTATGCAAGTCTGCTGAATCTTTGTAGACTAAATTTAAGTCTGTCGAGTCTCGGCAAACTATGAAAGTGGTATACCATATGGATTTGATGCAAATGGTATATCCGGCGATGTTCGTCCTTGAAATTGACCCATTCCACAATCAAGAAAAGTTCTGTTACTGTTGCGTATGATCCATCCAAGGCCGGATTGTTGATGTCCTTCGTGATGTGATGCGTCATAGTTGCATTTGATCCAGCCTGGAATCGGTTTGATCCATCGATTTTGTTCCTGTCTTGACCCATGATATATTTGTTGAGTAGCGTTAGGAGATGAATGGCTATTGATCCATTCGTTTGCATCCTCCGTTGCCCTTTTCAGAGTTTCAGTTGTAGATATATTATTCTGATTGAACAAGAGATCATTTCTACCTTTCCAAAGTCTCCATAATACCCAAAAAGGAAATTTGCGGTGTGTATCCGAGATAGAAGTATTTTGATGTATCGAGAACAGAAACCGTAATTTATCTTCTAGAGAGATTTGGTTATTGCTAATAATGTGCAATGGTATCCCTGTTAAACGCCACACCTCCTTTGCGTATTGACATGAAAAGAAGACATGTTCACTGGTTTCCGTGTAGTCACAGCATCGTGCACAAAAGCGGTTTACATTAATCCTTCTATGTCTGAGATTAGCATTCACTCCAATGGCTTGTGATGCAACTCTCCAAATAAAGTGCTTGATTTTTGGTGTAAGATCTGAATCCCATATAGCCTTGGCAATATATGGAAAGTCTGCTAGCGGCGCTCTAGGATGCTCCTCAGGATCAGTATTTAAAGCCACTCGGTACCCAGTTTTAATAGAGTAGTTGCCATCTTTACTAAACTGCCATACAATTCCATTTATTGTAGGGGATGTGGGCAGGAAAATTTTACGAATCAAGTAATGATCTTGGTCATCTATCATCTCCTCAAGCTTGTGTTCATTCCATTGCAAAGTATTTGGATCTATTAATTCTTGAACAAGAATGTTTGGATCCACATTATCTCGTAATACCGGAGATCGTGGAGGAACTGTTGGAATCCATGAATCATGTCCAATTCTTGTAGTTGCACCATCTCCAATACTGAAACAGGATCCGTTCTTTAAAAGTTCACATCCAAATAGCAGTGATTGCCATCCATAGGAAGGCTTCGTTCCTCTAGTTGTCGCGAATATATGGGTGTCACGAAAGTATCTTGCTTTCAAAACTCGATATAGTAGACTGTTGGGTCGTCTTTGTAGTTTCCATACCTGGTTCGCAAGTAAGGCTTGATTGAATTTATGTAATTCTCGAAAACCCATTCCACCATCTCTTTTTGAAGTTGTCAATTTCTTCCATGAAACCCATGCCATTTTTCGTTTATCTGGGATTGTTCCATTCCAGAATCTTGCTATCATACTATCAATATCAGACCAGAGATCTTTGGGAAGTTGGAAGCAGTTCATAGAGTACATTGGCATGGCAAAAGCCACCAACTTGATAAGGGTCTCTTTACCTGCTTGGGACAGGAATTTTGTTTGCCATCCTGAAATTTTACGAAGTACGTTATCTTTGACATATTGGAACATTTCCTTCTTCTTCCGTCCAAACTGTTCAGGAAGTCCTAGGTATTTTCAGCCACCACCAATATTTGGTATTTGTAGAATCCTTTGAACTCCTTCTCGGGTATGTTGATAGACTCGTTCTTCAAATGTAATTGAGGATTTGTCGAGATTGATGACTTGTCCCGAAGCTCTACCATAATCTTCAAAAACCTTGAATAAATTTCTACTGTTCTTGTAATCAACCTTTACGAAAAATAATGAATCGTCCGCAAAAGTAAGTGGGATATAGGTGGACCTCCATTGCTTAGTATTATAGCTTGTAGCTGACCTTCAGATGTTGCTTTCATCAATAAAAAGCTTAGTACATCGGCACATAGAATGAAGAGGTAACGAGACAGTGGATCTCCTTGTCGTATACCTCTTTCAAATTTTCCGTAAGGGCTTCCATTAATTAGAATCGAGAAGGAGACTGAAGATACACATGCCATGATCCATTTGATCCAAGTTTCCGAGAAGCCTTTCTTCCGCATAACTTCTTCAAGGAAATTCCATTCTATACGATCATATGCCTTACTTATGTCTGTTTTAACAGCCATGAAAGAATTGGCACAACGTTTCCTTACTTTTAACGAATGTAGAGCTTCATGAGCAATGATAGCATTATCAGTAATGTATCGTTCCGGGATAAAAGCAGCTTGGTTTTCAGAGACCACATGAGAAAGTACTGATTTCAATCTAAAAACAAGAATCTTTGAGATGATTTTATAGATGACGTTGCATAGAGCTATGGGTCGGAAATCTTTCATGTTCTTTGGATTCGTGATTTTTGGTATTAAGCAGAGGTTCGTGTGGTTAAGATCAGTTTGCATCTCTCATGTATTGAAAAATCTTCTAACTTCTTCGACGATTGCATGTCCAACTGTGTTCCAGTACCTTTGGTAAAAGGAAGCGGTAAATCCATCTGGTCCCGGTGCACGTGTTGCTCTGATTGAAAAAATTGCAGTACGAACCTCTTCGGTTGATATTTCTCTGATTAAGCAGGAATTCATTTTGGGTGTGACTACAGTTTCCAAGTTGCTCAACAGGGTTTGTATGTCCGATGAATTCGTCGAAGTGAATAAATCAGTGAAATAGCTCTGCGCTTCGGATGCAATAGCCATGTTATCGTAAATGTCAAAGCCATCAGATCCTTGAATTGATACTATGCGATTGTGAGCCGTTCTATTTTTTGTTGAAGCATGATAAAATTTGGTGTTGCGATCGCCATATTGTAACCATTTGTTGCGACTTTTAAGCTGCCAATAGTGTTCTTCATCTCGGTAGGCTTTACTTAGTTCCTTCCTGAGCATTGACAATTCAACAGATGAAATAGAACTATCGGTGTGGGCTGCATCAATGGTCATTTTCAGATCTTCGATGAGTTTCGCAGAATTGGTGCTATTTTCTCGTTTCCAGACTGAGATAGCATTACGACATTGCTTTATTCGTTAAATGATAGTCATATGAGCATTTCCCCCTCTCTCTTTTAACCAGCCTTCTGATATGACTCTTTCGAAGTCTGGTTTTTCACAGCAGCGAGGATCGAAACGGAAGCTTCTTTTACATTGATTTGTATGTCTTCTGATTTTGATGATTGCAGGTCTATGGTCCGATTCGATCAATTCTAAGTATTCTACTTCACTAGCAGGGAACATCGCTCGCCATTCATCATTCCCCAAATCTCTGTCTAACCAACTTTCGACAATGTAATCTCTGCGTTTTCCCAACCAAGTCATATTATTCCCTGTGAAAGGAAGATCAACTACTTTGCAAGTCTGAACCATGTTTCGGAAATCAGTAAAACACCAGTTTTCTCTTACTCGACCTCCTTTTTTCTCCTTGGCATTGAGTATTTCATTGAAATCACCGCACATGAGTCAAGGACCGGATCTATTAACAACAATTCTTTCAAGTTTTTCCCATAGAAAGTGTCTTGATTTTACTGGATGCCCATAAACACAGGAAAAATAGAAAGAACCATCTTTATTACTTATCTTACAATCTATGAGTCTTTCATCAGTAGAATAGAAACAAACAGACACTGATTTTTTCCATAATAAGGCTAGACCTCCACCTATACCTCTAGGCGACACACATCTAACGCAATCATATCCGACTTGAGCCGCAACATCACGAACCACATCATCGGAGTTCTTTGTTTCGATGATAAAGAGTAAATCTGGGGAATAAGTTGCCTTAATCCCTTTAAGACGTCAAACCACCAGGGACCCTTTTAACCCTCGGCAGTTCCAAAATGCTGTATTCATTCCGGCTCCGGTGGCTTCTGGCCCACCGTGCCTTCTCGGTCATGATGTGTTTGTGCCTGAGCACTTGTCGGATTAACGCCTCTGGATGTGCTTGCTTCGTCGCTGGTAGGAAGCCTGAACCAATTCCTTATCTCTCTCTCTTGTGCTTGTGTCCTCTTTCTCTTGCCAACATGTTCTTCATACTCCTCAAACGCTAGAACTTGCTTTACTTCGCAATAACCCATTGGTGTCTCAGTATTCGGGATTGGGGATTCAGCCTTCCGTTTCTTGTGAGAAGATTCGGTAGAATTCTTGTTACCTTCTTCGGTGTTCGTCTCTGGTACAAATCCAGTGTTGTCTTGTCTCTTAGGGAAGCCTGGAGGATGGTTAAGATCATCATCGTTATCATCTTCATCTCCCGCTGGAGCATCTGGTCCCCGATTATTATTAGGACAATCCACGGTATCATGAGTCAACAGCCCGCATACAGAACAGAAACTTCAAAGTTTTTCATACAGAAATTTCAGGACACTAGTTTCTTCTCCAAATTGAAACAACCTTTGGAAACGTAGAGGAGTCTCGATGTTCCACAGCAAATGAACACATACATAATCAACATGAAGAGCCCCATCTCCTTGAAAGTCACTCTCGAGGAAGTGGCCCATCACACGGCCGATGTGCGTCACCATACGTTCCGTCAGGAATTAGAGGGGGATTCCTCTTATTTGGATCCGGAAAGGGATGGCTTTAAGATCATCATCAGAATGGAGAGAATTCCATTTCTGGATTACACACATCCATTCATTAAAAGACCATGGTCCCCTTCGTAAAACAGACATCATCGATTCTTCTGACTGAAACAGGAACTGAATCTTCTTATTTTCTAGTATTCTGCCAACGGCTTCATCTCCTATTCCCCAAAGGCGGGGTAAGGCGGATAGCATTGCTCGCAGATTTTGTCTCTTTGGGTTCACTGGTTTCCCGATTAGTAAGAATCGGGTCTCCTTCGCCGCGTCGTCGCATAAATCCAAGGGGACATTGATGATCTCATCTTCAATACCCAGGGAGATATCTTGCATTTGTTTCCTGATTTTGTCAGACATGATCGAAAGGAAGAGAGTAAAAGGAATTCCTAGCAATTGATCGATAAGAATTCCAAGGAAACAGTCGCAGGGTATATATAGATAACGGATTTGGGCGGTTGCCCATAAGGAAGCAGTTATTCCGACATACACGCCTGAAGATACCGTCGGAGAACGACGAAAAACACTCTCAGAAACGATATGGTGTCTGTGGGAGACGAAAGGGTATGTCGCCCAAATAATCGCCTGTGAGAGACAAAGCATTTTTTTTCTTAATAGTTATGTCCGGTTTGGTTTGTTTATCCATCCATATATATAAAAATTTATATTCTCTTAAAATAGTTTCATAAAAATAAGTTAATTACATATTTTTATTTCGTGTGATTAAAAGCAAACTCAAATCATGCAAAAATTGAGATTAGAATATAATATTCTTAGGTAAATAAAAATGGTGATTTACATAATAAGCCACTTATATGACTTTTTTTTTTTACAAAAAACCCACTTTTAACTATTGGTGTACTTATTCTACTATTCATTGTTTTGAAATTGCCCCGCATGGTCATGGATGCAAGGTCGTGGATGAGTCAGAAAATTAAAAATCTGAGTAAAATAATTATTACCCCACCTGATTTGTTTTCTATTTTTTTATAATGTGAAAGACATAAAACAATTTTTTTTGTAACAATAAATGATAATTCTATTTTTCCAACATTTTAAGATCCATTTTGCTATAGTTTTGTGAAACAAGAAATCTAAAAAAAAAAAACAAGAAATCTAAACATGTGAAATCCAAATCGATGTAGACATGAAAATGTGGACAATTGTGTGTGGACAGATGAGAATCTCGTATTATTAGTGTGGATGGTCATGTGTGGATAATAATTTACATGCAAATATCAAGAACTACATCCACACATGACCATCCACACATGACCATCAGTAAATTACTATCCACACATGACCATTCACACTAATAATACGAGATTCCCATATGTCCACACACAATTGTCCACGTTTTCATGTCCACGTCGATCTGGATTTCATATGTTTAGATTTTTTTTTTTTTTTAGATTTCTTGTTTTATATCAAAACTATAGCAAAATGGCTCTTAAAATATAGGAAAAATAAAATTATCATTCATTGTTACCAAAGAAATTGTTTTATGTCTTTCACATTATTAAAAAAAATAGAAAACAAATAAGGTGGGGTAATAATTTTTTTATGTCTTTGACTAATTTGAATTTTGTTTGTGACTTTTTATTTTTCTCGTGTGGCGAATGAATTTTTGAGCAAATGGAAGTGTTGTTAAGCAAAAGGAAGCATGAAGATAATTTGGTCTTTTAGTCTCACAAAAGTACACCAATAGTCAAAAGTGACTTATTGTGTAATTTATAACTCAAAAAGTGGGTTTCTCAGTAATTGTTCCAAATAAGAATAATGGAATAGTACAAATTTAGACAAAAAAATAAATATAGAAAATAAATATTGTTTTTTACAACAACATAAATAACTAAAACGGTTTAGGAATCCAAACCGGTGGTACCGAGTTAACATATACAATATCATTAGGGTTGACACGAGCACTCCGTGCTAATTTGTTCGCATTTATGTTGTTTGCGCGTGGTGTAAACGAGATTTAGAAGAAAGAAAAAAACCTTCTTACTCTTCGCGAATTCCTCTAGATATAGTGAGAAAGTAGGCCATTCCTCCGATATCGACATCATCTTCACTAGCTTGGAACAGTCCGTAGCAAACTTTATCGCCGTCTTGTGGTTTGCGATCATACAATGCATGGCCCAAATGAGTGCTTTTAATTCTGCATGTAATAGGGAGAGACTTCGTCGTAGATTCCTTTCACCCATCAGGGCTCCATCGACACCTCCTTCAGAGCAGTACCAGCTTATCAGACTCCTTCCAGGATCCATCTACGTAACACCAACATCCTTCACTACCCGTAATTGTCAGATAGTTTCCAAAATTTTGAGATACCATGTGTTGTTCACTAGTTTGTGTCGATTCCCATAATGTTGCCTCAGTCTCTGCAGTCTTAAGTATTTATTGTGGATCTCGATCCATATTTGAGAAGGCCTTATCTGCACGATATTCTATTATTTTGATTATGTTCTAGAATATTCTAGGTTTACTTATTCTCCAAGTCTTTGTATACCTATATATACGTATATATACCTTTTATTATTCATGGAATCTACAAGAAATACTTAAAACTGCAAAGACTGAGGCAATGTTATGGGAATTGGCATAAACTAGTGAACAACACATGGTATCTCAAAATTTTGGAAACTCTCCGACAATTACGGGTAGTGAAGGATGTTGGTGTTACGTAGATGGACTAGGTTTTTCAATAATTTGCTTGCACCAGTAAAGGATGTTGGTGTTACGTAGATGAACCTAATCAGCAATCAATAATTTTCAATACTTGGGGAACAAGTTGAACTTGAGAAATAAGTAAGCCTAGAATATTCTAAAACCTAGTCACAACAGGTTATCAGCAATCAACTTGTGCCGATTCCCATAATGTGTTGTAAATTATATGCAATCTAAAAGAATTGATCCCCAGAATGTGATATTCTCTATAGTTTGTTATGATTGGTTAATATGAGATTACAAGACTTGGAGTCTGTAAGCGGCTGTGGAGCAAAACAATGAGCTAAGGATGACAAAATCATGAGTCATGTCCAATGAGCTCTGGTTCATTCTTTGAAGTGAATGTGTGACATCATATACTAGACCACACCAATAACACTGGCCAAAAAATGGCTATATAAGTGGTCGTACATGTGAACGTGGATATGAATATGGATATGGTTAATGTCAGGGTCGAGGTCAAAGAGTTTCTTTCAAGAACTCGGATTCTCACCAGAAGTGAGAAAATAAAGATGGTAACAAACAAGAGATATTTCTCTTATTTGACGTTGAAAGAAAATAGTGTGAGTACAATATCACGTAGTATAAAAATTATTGAAGGCTCAGGAAGAGAAAATATATGATTGTCTACGGGAACACAATTTGAATTCATTGATGTGTTATACTCTCCCAAGTCTAAAAATGTTAAAATTGATTAGAGTGAAACTGCATTAATTCACATTATGCCAACGAATCATTTTGAGTTCTCTCCAAGATTGGTTTTTGGTCAGGAACCAGATATTTCCCATCTAAAAGTTTTTGGATGTAATGTTGATCCACCACATTGATCTAAGATGGGACCTCAAAGGAGGTTAGGAATATATGTTGGATATAAACCTCCCTTGATGAGTAAATATATTGAACCATCAACAAGGGATAAGAACCGATTTACATATTGTTATTTCAGTGAGTGAGTCTTTCCAACAATAAAGGGGGGATAAGAAAATAAACAACTGGAAAAGAAAATCAGTGAAAGAAATTATATTGATCCTCATAAAGAATATGCACTAGAAGTTCAAAAGATAATTCATTTGCAGAGTTAGCAAATTTGGTGCCAGAAGCATTTAATGGCCATGATTGAGTGACGAAGTCACATATACCAGTTGCGCTCCAATTAATATTGATGTCCCAGGGGGACAATATCAACTGCTATTGATTTTATAGATCGCATGAAGCGTGATAGACCTATTGGTTCCAAAGATAAGAATCCTCGAAAAGAAAAGGAGCGGACTTTTAAAAATGGCAAGGCCGATGAAGCAAAAATTATGAAGGATCTCTAGAAGAGACATTAGACATGACAAAGAAAGAAATCTAGGTACCAAGTAATGATAATGATAAGATATTTAACCTAGTTGTGTCATGTCTGAAATAAAATGGAACCAAAAGCAAATCAACGTCGATAATATTTTGCATGCAATGAAGCAGTTGATGAGAATTGAGGATCATAAACCGTGGTAGAAGAAGGTTTATTGAAAAATGTACATAAAGTGATGATTGGACAATCATGGAAAAATCCGCAGAGGCAAAGTTAAAATCTCTTTCAGATAAGTATTTGGACCAGTAGTCAGTACACTTGAAAGTGTAAAACTTGTAAGACATAAGTGGATCTTTATGCGAAAGATGAATGAAAATGATATATGAAGAGATATACTTTCTTGTGGTGGATGCAACTATTTTTCAGATCCCCTATGAGTCTGAGAATAAGAGAAAGACTTGATTTAATCCCAGAAGAATTTAAACTGCCAGAAGCAGCCTAGAAGAATTTAAATTGCTAAGAAGCAGCAAATTCTAGTTCAAAAGAACACAAGCTATTGAATTGAATTAAAGCAAATATGTTACATGGTGTATACTCACTACAAGAAATGTGGGTATTAATAGCGGCTGTTAAATGGTATGATTCAACTACCATAACGTTTCCTAAAACGTTCTGACAGCGCCCGTCATTGTAGGTCGGGCACTTTAGATAGCGGACTTGACGTACACTATAGTTAATTAAAGAACTATAGCGTTCTTTTCTCTGCAATTGTTAATATTTATAATAACGTTTTATAATTGTTATTAAAACTCATTAATAATAGTGTTTGGTATTTTGTTTTCTATAGCATTGGATTTGTATTATAATTGGGTTGTACCTATAGCAGTTTGTTTTACATAGATAGCAAATTATTTGTGTTATTAATTTATTTTATAATTACCCGAAATTTAATAAATGGAATTTCTTTTTTTTAATTGTAATATATTATTGGAATATTTGTAATAATAATAATAAAACAATTAATTCATAATATAAAAACCATAAAAACAATTAATCCATGTTTACAAAACCATAAACCATAAACCTATCAAACATTAGTTAGACTCTATCAATCTACCACTAATAACCCTTCACAATCATTCCTAACATAAACAATATCATCATCAGAAGCTTGACCATCCAGATCATCGACTTCTTGGACAGGCAAAGCTACACCACCTAAATCCTCCTCTGTTTCCAACTCATGATAGCCTCTAGGTGGTGATCTCATAACAACATACCAATTTGAAGAATCATCTTCCCTAGAGTAGAAACCATGTTTCGCTTGAGAAGGTAGAATGAATGGTTCTTTCAAATATGCTGCTTGGTTCATATGAACGTTCACAAGAGTGAAGCCATCTTCTTCCTTCACACCGTTCCCTGTGTTGGCCCAATTGCATCTAAACAGTGGTACTTTGAACATGTGGTAATCCATAAGTAAAATCTCCTTTATCACTCCATAATATGTAAGCATATCAGCCACTTGACTTGTATCTCGAGCACTTGATCTACACATGCTAAATGCTTCATAAGTTACTCCACTGTTTTGTGTCTTCCGCTTAACCGCATCTGTATGAAATCGCTGCCCATTAATGATAAATCCTCTATGTGCTAAAGCATCATTTCTTGGTCCAAATGCCAACCACCTTATCTCCTTATAATGACTTTATGTTGAGTCTGAATGAATCTGATGCAGGAAATACACCAATTTCAGAACAATCAGTTTTGTTAATTAAATGAGCAATCAAGCTAAACATTTGTTACTAAACTAAAAATCTGAACATGAACAGCAAGCAAACAATCTGTGTATTTATTTAACTAAAAATCTGAACATGATCATGAAACAAACAATCTATTAATTATCTAAACTAAAATCAGAGCATGATCATCAAGCAAACAAGCTATTAATTAACTAAACTAAAATCAGAACATAATAATCCAGGAAGATAACAAGCTGTACATTTACTAAAATGATAATCAAGAAAACCAGTCAAGATGAAAACCTTTTTTTTTTACCCATTGTGCAAACTGCTCAGTATGGTTTTTCCACAACAATGTTTCATTTCTAGCACATCGAGCATCATTAGCTTGTAATTCTTCCAAATGCATCCTGATTTTATAATAAACAACAGTTATGAAAATGAAATTATAATTAAAAATAGCTGAAACTTAAAGGGTAAACTCTTACTCAACATAGGGATCCATAGATGCCATGTTCATTAGCACATAGCAATGTGCAATGTCTCTATCTTTATCAGAAAGGGTAACCTCTTTACCCTTTTGCAGAGGTCGACCTTCAACCACTATTCTATCATCCTCAATATCTTCATTACGATTAACTGTTTCTTTAACTGGTACTGAATCTTGAAGGAACTCTAAACAAAAAGCAATGCATTCTCCAGATAAATATCCCTCAGCCATACATGTTTCTGGCCTTGCATGATTCTTAACATAAGCCTTTAGTTTTTTCATGTACCTACAACTCAGTCAAGAAATATGAATATTAGTCAAACATCATTGCATGAAATACATCTATTGAAGCAAATGAGTACATCAAACCTTTCGAAGGGATACATCCAGCGGAAGTGTACTGGTCCTCCCAAACGTGCCTCTTTTGATAGATGTATTGGAAGGTGGAACATGATATCAAAATGGGATGGAGGGAATAACCGCTCCAGTTGACACATTGTTTCCACAAACTCAGTCTCCATTGATATAAGTTTCTCCAGGTCAATGATACGCTGACACAATCTGTTGAAGTAATTGCATAATCTGTTTATGGCAATCCTAGGTCCTTTATATAGCAACACTCTTAACGCAGCTGGTAACAAGTTCTGTACTAGCACATGATGATCATGCGACTTCAAACTACCTATATTAGGAAGGTTAACTGAAACACTATTAGCAATATTACCACAATAACCATCAAGACCTCTAAACTTAAATAACCTTTGGCAAAAAATGGTCTTCTCTTTCTTGGATAACCAATAGGCTGCTGGAGGTAAGTATGTTTTCTTTTCCCTAACCTCGGTGTGCAAGTGTTTTCTGATTCCAATATCTTCTAAGTCTTTTCTTGCTTTCAACCCATCTTTTGACTTGGCACTTTGCATAAAGATAGACAATATAGCATCCGACACATTCTTTTCTACGTGCATCACATCAATATTGTGACGAACAGGCATATCCTAACGCAAGAAACAATAAACTGTTAGGCATATTCGTATACAACAATCTGATAATATAGTTCAGTTACTATACTTTACCTTCCAGTAAGGTAGTTCAAAGAATATTGATCTCTTCTTCCACCGCCATAGATCATTTGATTCTTCACACTCTTCTTCTTGAACCATCTCATCAAATTCCAAATCTGTTCTCTTTTTTTTTTTCCTTATCTAGGGGTCTTCCAAAATCATTCGTAAACGCTTTTAGTGTCTCATATATTTCAGCACTAGATTGTATCCTATTGGCATTCCCATCCTCAACAATGTTGTCAAACAAACCTTTTTTATATCTGTAAGGATGGCCAGGCGGTAGTCTCTTTCTATTTCCCATGTATACATACTTACGGCTAAACTTAAGCCACCTACAAGGTGTATCCTTTCAACATACATTGCAAGCTTGTTTCCCCTTCACTTTACATCCAGACAATGTCCCTAAGGCTGGATAGTCACTGATACTCCAAAGCAGAAAGGCTCTAAGTGTGAAGTTCTCCTTCGCAAATGAGTCATACACTTCAATACCCTCAACCCACAAATCTTGTAAATCGTCTATCAATGGTGCTAAGTAAACATCTATGTTATTACTAGGAGCTGTTGGACCAGGGATCAACAAAGTTAACATTATATTCTCAGCCTTCATACACATTGTTGGAGGCGTGTTATAGTTCACTAACAACACTGGCCATGTGTTGTAATTGGTGTTTTGAATGGAGAAAGGGTTCATCCCATCTGTACAAATTCCAAGTCTAAGATTCTTTGGTTCAGCTGCAAAATCTGGCCATTTATCATTCACTTGTGCCCAACATAGAGAATCAACAGGGTGTCGCATTGTACCATCTTCAGTGGCATTGGTAGAATACCAATGCAAATCTTCAGCCATCCTTTTTGATCTAAACATCCTCCTAAATATGTCTTTGATTGGAAAATATCTAAGGATCTTTGCTGGAATCCCTACCTTTATCTCATTACTATGCTTATCCTTTTCCCATCTTGAAACTTTGAATCTTGGACAGCTTTCCAGCTTTTCAAACTCCTTCCTATATAGTATGCAATCATTCTTGCAAGCATGAATATTGTCGTAGCCGAAACCAAACATCTTCAGAAATTTTTTGATTGATTTTGTACTCTTTGGAAGAACATTGTCTTCAGGTAGCATATCATGAATTAAAAACCAATAGCTGATCAAAGTAGTTTTCAGACACATCACCCTTAACTTTGATTCTGTAAAGTCCCATGATTGGTGCAACCTTTGTGTATTTGATACAAGTAGAGTACAATAGAGTTTCAGCTTCTCTTAACTTTTTCCTAAATTATGTTTCCTCTACTGTTTCATCATCATCATTTGTTTCCCCATTGTCATTCGTCTGACTTGGACTACCTTCACCCATACAAAATGATGTCTTCAACAAATCAAATGCCTCAGTTTCAGATTCAAGAGCACTGTCTTTTGTATCATCTCTTTTATCACTATGAATACTCCAACAAGAACTCTTATACTTCTTATCCATACCCCTAATCACTAGATGCTCAACTATTTTATCTAATAACTGATGGCATAAATTGCGACAATCTCTACAGGGGCATAGCATTTCAGACAGATTACCCAATCTTCTTGCTGATGAATTCACGAAATTAGTTGCTCCTTCTGAGTACTCAAGACTAGTCCTACATGTTAAATCGGAATATACAAGTTAGCCTAACAAGTTTAATCGGCGAATAAAAGTTAGCTCAAGGGATTTGAGTTCATACATTCGCAGCCAAATCCATGCCTTATCCATTTGAAAACGATTGAGCTCGAGTGTGTTTTGTTCGTGGTGATATTTGTGTTACGAAGAATGAGGCGTGGGAGAAGGAAAACGATTCGTGTAATTTGAAATTTTTCGAAAACATAAATCGAAACAATAGAATTTGGTTTGAATAACACCCGATAAGAAAGGAATGGATCGAGATGAACCACCGTAAGAGGGAACGAGAGAGAAAGAAGAGAGAAGGCTTAGTGTGGGTCGATGGCGAAGGAGACGAAGAGTAGGAGAAGAGGAGAAAAAGAAGGAGTTGATTAATGTCCGTTGGATTGAATTTTATCAATGGTTGATATTAAAACAAAAGTGGAATCCTTGTGACTACGGATTAACCAATCTTGTGCTTTCATTTGGTAATATAGTTTTTAATTTAATTTTGATGTTTAAATCTACCATCTAAAATTTATAGTTCAGAATTTATGATATGGGAATTGGAGTTTTAAGAATTAAAAATGAATATATTTGATTTTAAGATTTATATTTTTTGTAATTGACAAATCTGAAAAATATGTTTCAAACGTGAATCGTTTACACTATACTCCAATACTATAAATCCTAAACCTTATACACTAATTCAAACCCTAAACCTAAACCCTATACACTAAATCAAACTCTAAACCTTATACACTAAGTCTATTGTGGTATACACTAAATCAAATTCGGAAATTCTTCTAATTATTTTTTATTTTAAATTTTGTTTTGTGTATTTATATCAATAAAGGTTAAAATTTATACTTAAACCCTAAATATGTTTTTACAGTACGAAAGAATAATTTTATTGTATTTTCTTTTATTAAGAGACAAATAGTAAAAATATGTTTCAAGTGTAAATTATAAACTCTATACTCCAATGCCCTAAACCCTAAACCTTAATATGAAACAATAAAACTAAAAAATATTTCAAACCCTATACCATATACCCTATACCCTAAACTCTAAATCAAATTCACTAACCTTTTTGTATTTTGTAATAGTATTTTGTATTTTAGGTTTTAAATCAAAAAAATATAAGTATAATTTTTAAGGTTTAGGGATTAGGATTCAATCACTAAATATGAAACCAAAAGTATATGTATAATTTGAAATAATTTATCGAATTTGTTTTAAGGTTTAAATAAAACATATATCACATAATATTACATTAGTACCAAAATACATCAAGTTTGATTTGAACATGAAGCATAACCGGAAATACATATATATGTTAATTACCAAACCGGACCAGCATCTTAGACTATCAAACCATATCTTAAGTTTCAAATGAACAATAGTTTGTCATTTGGCCATGCCACAGTTGAACCTATTGCATCAGAAATGTATGCAATCTCTGAATTTGGTCTCCAGACCCTTGCATTACCAAGCTTAGCCACTTCAACCCAAACCTTGCTTGCATTTGGACCTAGGGGTACAAAGTGGCACACATCTTTCGGATCAGTTGAAGTTACTCTCCCTTCAGCGACCTTGCGTCTAGAGTTGTTGTATTCTAAAAGAATACACTTCTTCTTTGCACTTTTGGTGGAACTATTGCTGGTGACTGGACTCTACATTTCAAACCAGATAATATAAGCAAGTTCCAACATCAATACAACAGACAATCAAATAAAATATCATATCAATAACATACCACTGTAATTGGTGTTGCATTTGCAGTGGTTATAGGCATGAGTTCAACCTTCAGGTCTGGCCATGCGATTTTCTCGTTAATTTCATCACCAATCAAAAACATATCAGCAGTTGGCCTCCACAAATGAGCATCATTATTAAACACCTTCACAACTTCAATAATAACAGCATTTGGACCTAGAGGTATATTGTTAACCATCTCTTTTGAATTAGATGAGCACATGATTCCTTCAGCAATAACCTCCTCGTCTTCATTAGTCCAATCATATATATTGCATCTTCGAGTTTCATCTTCATTGGTTTCCTAAAATGTAAAAAGCTAATGATTAGAGTTATGAAAAGGAAACAAAACAAGATTGAAAAACTTTACCTTGGATACAACTGGAGATGAGTTTGGAGTCCAGTCTAAAATCAATTTATCTATTGGCCAAGCTATTTTGCATCCCACAGCTTCCTGAAGAGATGCCACATCTGGTGTAGGCCTCCAGAGATAAGTTTATGAGGTTAATGCATACTTAACAAGAATAGCCACTGCGTTAGGATCAATTGGTATGCGACCAATTTTGTACATCGGTTCACAAGAGCATAATTCTCCTTCACCAATAACAACATCTTCTGACTCAAACCAATCCAGTATTTCTACTCTCACTCCTTCTTTGAAATCAGCAACACTCTCAGATGTTTCAGTATCACCATTAATTTTCTGACAGAAGGAAACATAATTATTAAATGTCATAAGACTAGTTGACCAAGTGTCATATGAAAATACTTACCTTCTTTCCAGCCAAGTCTCGGACCATTGCCTTTAAATTTTCAATCTCACTTTGCATATCAGCAATCTTTATGTCTCTAGATTTCAGAAATGCTAGCTTAGTAGCCGTAATCCCTCTGCCAAATCCCCTTACTCGGCCAGGTTTGTCTTTTACCAAAATCTTGCTCACAGTATCTTCCCTTATATTATCAGTAGTTGATGTAGAGTCCATTTGACTATCAAGCGACTGTATTTGTTCCTGATACAAACATTTATACACAAGATAACTCATTGAACATAATCCATTAATTATACACAAGATAACAAGTTTCAGAATTCTTACAATAGTCTCAGCAAATTGAGGATTCACAGGTCTACCATCAGAATGAGTGTGTTGATATATCATGGTTTTTACCCCGTTTAAGCCATGATATAAGTCCGTTTTATAGAGTCTTTCAACTATTTTGTAGTGTTTTAGAGTCTTTTACAGGTTTTAGCACGTTTGGAGCATAATTGGAGATATTGGAGCTTTCTGGAGTATTTTGGAGCATAGAGAAGTTCGTGTAGCTGAGTACCCGATTTGAAGCATCAGTGTCGATCGATACTGTCTAGTATCTGTCGATACTCATCGAGGCAGACACGACCCGCGACTTTAATGTAGAGTTGAAGAATTGCAAAATTGCCCAGAAGACTTTATTATTTACAAGAAGCCCCAAAACGTGATTTAGGTTATTTAATAGGATTTACAGCCACTTTCATGACTATACTTTATTTTACTTTGATTTTGTGAGAGAGCTTTTGAAGGGAGACAAGTCTGAAACTCTGTTCGTCCAAGAGAAGATTTTGAACCCTCTTGTTACTCTTTCTATTATATTTGATGATTTATTCAAACATGTTTATTGCTTCAATCTCCATGTCTGAGTAGATCTCTTGTTAGGTTTAGGGTTCTCGTAAAGGTTATCTCTGAATGTTAGATTGATTGGTTATTAGAATTCACCATCTGAATTAGTTCTTCACCATAGGTTGTTTGCAAAGTTAATTCTAGATTGATCACCTAGAACTTAGATCTTAGGATAATTGATTAGGCGCGAGAGTGCGATTAATTATCTGATAGAACCTTAGGTGAGCAAAATAACTATTCGCAAAGAGATTTGGTTTAGTTGTTTTGTGAACAAATCAAACTTGATCTAAAAGCTGATTTAGACTTTTGGATTCGCAAAGAGATTTGGAATTCCTAGGATTTAGATTTAGATAGTTTTCGCAACGAGAGTTGGTTAGCTATATCTTAGTGATTTGAGTTCAAGAACCGCGCTAAATCTGAATCATGACTAGTTAGTTTATCTGCATTCATTGATTTCCTGAGAAATACCCTGAACCTATCTTTCTCCAATCGAGTTTACAACCGTTTTAATTTACGTTTTGCTTTCAATATCATTGATCGTTTAGCTTAATTCTCATCTATATAATCTATTGTGTGTCTCTGTGAGTCCTTGTGTTCGACCCCCTACTATACTGCAACTACTGCTTAGTACTTTTAGGGTATTAATTTGAGCATATCAAATTTGGCGCCGTTGTCGGGGACTCAATTCGCCATTAGAATTTAGTCTGAGAATTTCGACTAAGCTCGTCGGTATCGGTCGATACTATCTAGTATCGGTCGATACTCGCCGTTCTCTTTTTGTTGATATCGATCGACACCACTTGGTATCGGTCGATACTCATCACGTTTATTGTTACTTACGTTCTTGACTCTTGTTTTTAGGTGTATGCCTAATCGTGAAACCAGAGGAAATAAGAGAACTCAGCTAGTTGATCTGTCACTTGAGCAGCTAGCACTTTTGGAACGCACAAACAGAAGAGCAAAGAAACCAGCAAGGATGAACAACAATCAGGTGGAGTTGGTTCAAGATGAAGCTGGTTCTTACAGAGACCAAGAGGGTCGTTTGTGCAATGAGAGAGGACAACGTCTGGAAATGTCGCTAGGAACGCGAACGCTGGGAATGTTGTGGTTAATCGTGGCAGAACGATTGGTGATTACAACAGGCATGATCAGTTTTACGCAAATCGATCAGCGATTCGTCCGCCTGCTTATCAGAGGAATGCCTTTGAGCCGAAACCTGCATACTACACTCTTGTGGGTCAGCACCCTTTTCATGATCTTTCCAATGAACATCCCATGGATCATATTGAGAGGTTCGAGGATTTGGTCACTAGCTTCAAGATCAATGGAGTGTCCTATGATTACCTCTTCTGCAAGCTCTTCCCATATTCTCTTGGTGGAGAGGCAACTTACTGGCTGAAGCAGTTATCTCCTGGATCACTGACTACTTGGGAAGGGACTAAGACTGCTTTTCTGAACAACTTCTATGATGATGCACGATCCGAGGATCTGAGGAACAAGATATCCCAATTTTCTCAAGGACCTGCGGAGTCGTTCAAGGCTGCTTGGACAAGATTCAGATCATATCAGAGAGATTGTCCACATCATGGATACTCTGATGTTCAGCTGATGGGTTTCTTCTTCAGAGGGATTGATTGGAGGTATCAGATGACTTTGGATGTTTCGAGCAATGGAAACTTCAACACCAGGTATCCTGATGATGCCAATGTACTGATTGAGAACTTCGCGTCTAGCAATAGCACCAAGAATGCTGATTATGAGTGGAAGAAGCTAGCTGGTAGCATGGATGGTTCACAGATTGCTGATGTTCAAGCCAAGTTAGATTCTATGCACAATCTTCTGATGGTCAAGACACAAAAGGCTGTTCACTTTGCTGAAGATGTTGAGGTATTCAACGAGGATGAAGTAGAGGATGTTAACTACATTGGTGGTTCTGGTTTTCAAGGTCAGAGGAATCAATTCAAAAACAACCGAAACTTCAACAATAACTCTCAGCAAGGAGGTTTGAATCAGTTCGGTCAGACATCATCTCAGAACAGTGGGTATACGAGGAACTATGGAAACTCATCTTATCATCCCATACCTGCTAAGCTTCCAGATAGCAAGATCGAGTCCATGTTTGAACAACTGATTCAAGGACAGCAGCAGCTCACAGTGAATCTCAACGGAAAGATAGATGATGTGTATAAAGATCTGAGTGGAAGGATCGATGCTCTCGATACTCATCAGAAGATGTTGGAAACGCAAGTAACTCAGACTGCATCAGCTGTCAAGGGAAAGACGACTCAAGCACAGAACGCTTACGTCAATGAAATCACCTTGAGAGGTGCAGGAAATCTCGAAAACCTTGTCAAAGGTGATTCCGAACCTGACTCGTCAGTATCGATCGATACCACTGCTGATATCGATCGATACCAACCAGAAGAACCGACACATGAGCCTTGTGTCGATCGACACCAATCCTGTATCGATCGACACCCCTCGGAGGCTGAACTAGAGATCACGAAGAAACCAAAGATGATCAAGGAACGTGTCTACAAACCTAAGGTACCATACCCTCAATTAGCCAGACACCTCAGAGACCCCATTTCTCCAAAGCAGCTGCTTGACTTTGAGAAGATGGTAAGAATAATTCCACACACACTGACTTTTGAAGAAGCTCTTGAGTACCGCCCTCTTTACAGTCACTGCCGAGATTGCAGAGAAACTGAGGATGACATTAAGGCACTCTTCATCAAGGTAAGAAGTACACCACCTCCACTGAAGGAGTTGGCTAAGAGGGAAGACCCAGGGAAATTTTCAGTCCCATGCTCTATCTTCGGAGTTGAATTCAAGGAATCTCTGGTTGATTCAGGGTCTAGCGTCAATATCATGTCAAAGGCACTCGCAGAGAAGCTGCAAATCGATGACATAAGATCTACTCAGATGGCTCTCACATTCGCAAATTCTTTCACATCAGTTCCATACGGTACAATCCATGATTTGATGGTTAAGGTAGGAGACTGTCTGGTTCCCACCGATTTTCAGGTTGTAGAGATGCATGCAAGGTCTAGCACACCTTTGATTCTTGGAAGACCGTTCATGGCTACGGCTGGTGCAGTTATGGACACGCCTAGAAAGAGAATCTTGTTCTCGTACATTGACGAGCATGTCTCCTACGAAGCCATCCCATCTAGAAGAGCTCCAACAGAGATATCTTGCATCCCCGTTGGTGCCGGAGAAACATTGATGGTTGATCTTTTGGAAGAGCCTTACGATGAGCCAACTGTCATCAAAGATATGGATCGTCCTCCTAACATCACCGAGAAAGTCATCAAAAAAACTAAGGTAAAGAAGGAGGTGAAGAACAGAACAGTCGAGAGTACTACACATGTAACCTTAATCCCTCAGAAGTGCGATGGAGATTCGATCGAATATAAGGTGAAATGCAAAGGGACCTCAAGGCCATTTTCTAAAGCTAGAGTTCTTCTTACTCCGGAGATGAAAGAGAAAGGACAAGAGGTTGTGGAGAACTTGTTGCGCAGAACTCTGAACCTGGAGATGTCAAGCTGTGGAGCCTGTTTTGCTGCAAGCTCTCATTCCCATCCTGACTGATTGTCCGTAAAGTCAAGCTCGTGACGTAAAACAAGCGCTGAGTGGGAGGCAACCCACTGGTAAGTCTGTACATATGAGTCTTTTCTTTTTCTAGTTTTTGTTTTGTGTTTCGTTGTGTCACGTGAATCAGATTCGGAGGTCCCGTATCGATCGATACCACTTGGTATCGGTCGATGCCCGTCGTTAAACATAGACATTCTGGGCTGATCTACATAAGGCGAGCAACTCATTACACTCAGTACTGATCGACACCACCTGGTATCGATCGATACTCCATGCGTAGGTAAGTTTTCTTATAAACCCTACGGTTTTTCCTTTCTTCTCCCACCGCCTCCATCGCTCGATACAAATACCGAACCTCCCTATCTCAAAATCACAAATCTTCGTTTCTCAACGGATTTGAGTGATTATTGTGTCTATCATGCTCGGATTTTCGTGCTCTATCTCATTCTCTCATTCATTCTCACGATCTACAAGGTATGCAACACGAATTTTCATCTCTTGAATTCGTGAACCAAGGCTGGATTTTCGACTTTTATGCTCTTAGAACTTGTTTTGCTGGATGATTATCACTTGATTTGTGTGTTCTAGGCCTAGTCGAATCTTTCATTACACTTAATTACCCTTGGTTTGCATTCTTGGAATTTTCGGATTCGTGTTCTTCGTGTGATGCTCGATACCTGTACGAGTATCGATCGATACCCCATTGGTATCGGTCGATACTTAGTGTTTCACTTGGCCGAGATTGTTGTGCTTGAGAGAGATGTTGGATTTATGCCATGTTTCGTGTTTGTTGATGATGTAGATGTCTACGCGAAAGAGAACACGAACGGATGGAGCATCTAGCTCAGACCCATCACCAAGGGATTTCGCCTTGGGTCAACGTGTCAAGATCTGGGACAGTTTACATTGGTGAAGAGGTGGAGTGAACGGTTACCTAGGTAACGATATTTACAGAGTGAGGGTTGACGGAGCGTCTGCAAACATCGAGGTTCCGCATGCTTCCCTGCGGAACATGCCACCACCAGTGCCATCTTCGTCGCCAGCACCAGCTGCTAGTGTTGATCATGTGGCTCCTGCTGCCACGGTTAGAACTCCTTGGCCTAAGCGGAACGAGAAGGCCAAGATTCCCTGCACCAGAGATTGGGAGGGAACAGATAGGCAGGTAGCTGAGAGTAATGACTGCGTCTCCAGGCCCATTTCTGAGACATGGGACGATTATGACACATTGTTCTACAACGCTTGTCAGGACGTTGATATTCAGACTACTCGGTTTGTTGACCCTCAGACCATGTGAAGCCTAGGTATCGACAGGACACTCGGGAACCTGATTGAGAAGATCGGTTTGGGGACTATGCCGATGCGACAGTACGATTTGTACCCTGATCTGGTGCGACAGTTCCTTGCGATAGTCCGAATCTACTATCAGGACGAGGTCCTGAAGGACGCGCTGGAAGGCACCATGACCTTCATGATTCACGGAGTACGATACAGGCTGCTACTCCCAGATCTCTACGACATTTATGGTTTCCGCAGGGATTTCAGGAAGGTCACTATGCCTACTCAGTTTCCCGATGTGCAGGTCTTCTAGGAGCATTTCGGAAACAGAGCCTACTACTCCAAGACATCCACTCAGACGGACGAGCGTCATCCAGTTATGCGCTTTCCGATTAGGATCCTGAGCAACACTATCTTGTGTAAAATGGAGCCTAACAAGATGCGGTTGTCTGAGCTTATCATGCTCTCCTTGGACATTGGAGACATCATCGATGATGAGAACTATGAGTGGCATGAGCTCGATCTCGCGGTCAACCTACGGGCAGTCTTTGCCCATCACCTGGTCTCTCTAAAGACCAAACCATTTGTGGGGACAGCTCGGAAGTCTGAGACGGTGGGTAGTCTTCTTACCCCTATCTTCCATCATTTCAGTATCAGCACAGCGAGTTGTTCGATAGTCACCACCCGCACTATCATGGACGAGAGACATCTGCGAAACCTCAGGTGGTTGAAACCTGTGCGACATTGGTGTTTTTCCAACACAGATGGAGAGTTTCTGGTTAACTCCCCAACAGAGAGTTGACAGACATTGGTGACGATCCCGATCAGCTGCGTTTTGAGCCTGATCCGAGCCTACTGACTATTGCACCTCGAACTCGCCAGGGTCGAGGACCCTCTGCTACTGCACCTGCTGATGCTGACATTCCCTCTACTTCACACCAGGGAGGACAAGCCCATCGATCGCGAGCAACGATTTCTTATATCCATGCGCCATCATTTCCTTCTCCTTCGGAACTTCCGATGGAGCCAGCTGCCTTTCAGAGGGTGATGATAGAGAGTATGTGGAACATCTAGACTGCTATTTCTCGCTGCCGCTGCATGACTGACACGGACGCTGGTCCATCTGGTACTGCTGGCGATGACTCTGACGCCACTGAGGAGGATTAGTCCTTTTTCTATCTGATTTTCACATTTGTTTTTCTTTTCTTTTTCTTTTCTTCTTTTCATTTGAACTTTTGTGTCCTTTATGTTTTTGAACATGTGGATTTATGCTTCTATGCTATTTTGTTGCACCTAACTTGTGTTTGAGTGGTTTGACACATTTTTGGAGCTACATCTGACCTTAGACGTTGAACACGAAATCGCATGAGTGTCGATCGATACCATGTTGGTATCGGTCGACACCCTACGCGATTGCGAAAGATTCATCATATCGACTTAAGCCTAGTATCGATCGATACCAGGCCGTGTGTCGGTCGATACTCGATGTTCCAGCACGGTAACTTCTTGTTTCTCACAATCCACTTGGTTCATTTGATTTTCTTTCACCAACTCTAGGCTAGATAACACTGGGGACAGTGTTGTTCAAGTCTGGGGGAGGTAGTCGCTGACATTGTTTTTGTTTTTCTTAGAGTCAGTCGTTTTTGAGTCATTCGTTGTTTTATTGAGTCAAAACTTTGTTGGAGACTGTGATCTTTTTCTTGAATCTATTGATTTGACCTTGCTTCTAAGTGACCATTGTTACAGAATCAGCTCTAGATCGACTAATGAAAAATCCAAAGGCTGACCAGTTAACTAGAAGACACTCATGTTTCCAGCAAAGTTCTTTAAAGCCTGAGCCAAATTTTTGCACTTCATCAACGTGGTTAGTATCCATAGAGCTTGATTCATCATTCGTATCTGACAATGGAACCCATGTGTTTGAATGAATGGTATTTTTCTCCCTATTACAAGTTAATTAATAAGATGCATTAAAAGATGAGATGATTTTCTTCTGAGTAGAGGGTTAGGAAAATTTCCAACGATCCCATTATTCTACTTCAGAGGAGATGATCACACAAAGGTGGAAGCGAGGTTAGGAAAATTTCCCGTGATACCATTATTCGCCTACACTTTTGATTACTTTTGAGGGAAGAACCGGAGATTTGGTGGCAAACACCATCAATACTCGCGTCTCATACCTTGATGTGTATATGCAGATCTAAAAAAAAAGAGAAAAGAGAACATAATAAGAAATAAGTTTGGGGGAGAGAAATAATACCAGAAAGTATGAAAAAGGTGGTTCCTTGTCATGATATTGTATGGGAAAGAATCTAGAAGGTTCTTGGTATTAATCACAGGGATGAAACTAGCGAGGATGGCTTGATTGAACAATGCTGTGAAATAATGTGTGTAGTCTGGAAAGCTGCGAATGTCTACGGAGAAGTACATGGTGGTTAGATCAAAAACTGGTTATGTGACATTTGGGTGCTTGGGAAAAGGGTCATTGCAACGTTTCAAGAACAAGTGAGTCTCTATGTTTTCAAACCTCTTTCTATGGTTTAGTCTTCTATTTGCTTGAGGGCAAGCAAAGGCTAAGTCTGGGGGAGTTGATATATCATGGTTTTTACCCCGTTTAAGCCATGATATAAGTCTGTTTTATAGAGTATTTCTACTATTTTGTAGTGTTTTAGAGTCTTTTACAAGTTTTAGCACGTTTGGAGCATAATTGGAGATATTGGAGCTTTCTGGAGCATTTTGGAGCAAAGAGAAGTTCGTGTAGTTGAGTACCCGATTTGAAGCATCAGTGTCGATCGATACTGTCTAGTATCGGTCGATACTCATCGAGGCAGACACGACCCGCGACTTTAATGAAGAGTTGAAAATTTGCAAAATTGTCCAGAAGACTTTATTATTTACAAGAAGCCCCAAAACGTGATTTATGTTATTTAATAGGATTTACAGTCACTTTCATGGCTATGCTTTATTTTACTTTGATTTTGTGAGAGAGCTTTTGAAGGGAGACGAGTCTGAAACTCTGTTCGTCCGAGAGAAGATTTCGAACCCTCTTGTTACTCTTTCTATTTTATTTGATTATTTATTCAAACATGTTTATTGCTTCAATCTCCATGTCTGAGTAGATCTCTTGTTAGGTTTAGGGTTCTCATAAGGGTTATCTCTGAGTGTTAGATTGATTAGTTATTAGGATTCACCATCTGAATTAGTTCTTCACCATAGGTTGTTCGCAAAGCTAATTCTAGATTGATCACCTAGAACTTAGATCTTAGGATAATTGATTAGGCGCGAGAGTGCGATTAATTACCTGATAGAACCTTAGGTGAGCAAAATAACTAATCACAAAGAGATTTGGTTTAGTTTTTTTTGTGAACAAATCAAACTTGATCTAAAAACTGATTTAGACTTTAGGATTCGCAAAGAGATTTGGAATTCCTAGGATTTAGATTTAGATAGTTTTCGCAACGAGAGTTGGTTAGCTATATCTTAGTGATTTGAGTTCAAGAACCGCGCTAAATCTGAATCCTGACTAGTTAGTTTATCTGCATTCATTGATTTCCTGAGAAATACCCTGAACCTATCTTTCTCCAATCGAGTTTACATATGTTTTAATTTACGTTTTGCTTTCAATATCATTGATCGTTTAACTTAATTCTCATCTATATAATCTATTGTGTGTCTCTGTGAGTCCTTGTGTTCGACCCCTACTATACTGCAACTACTGCTTAGTACTTTTAGGGTATTAATTTGAGCATATCATGTGTCACGCAATCCATATCTTACTCCTACTTACCTTACTTGGGTCTTTACTCTTTTTTTCTATATAAAATACAGACATATTTGAGTACCATTTTATTCTACCATACAATATAGATGATTGAGTACTCTTTTTACCATATCATCAGCTAATCGAAGCATTTCTTTGCGGATGGTGGTGTGAGGAATCTGATTTCTTCTCAGCTCTCTGTACTTGTGACTTATTTCCTACAATATAAATTTGAGTGTGATTAAATCTATAAGACATGACCTATAAACAAGAAAGTAACTTATTAAACATGGATAATTAACCTTGAAAGTTGTGGTAGTCTTGCTCCTAACCCAAGAGTTCCATATTTGAATGGATGGGATGTTGCTGGGTTTTAAAGCTATTCTCTCAGCAGCATTCTTCGCATCTCGTACTTGTGTCACTAGCCTTGACTTCCCAGCCCTCCGCAAACATCCCAACTGCTTCAAAATAACAGCTTTCTGCCACTCTTTTTGCACGTTAAACCTCCCCTGCATCAAAATATGCAAAGGTCAAACATGTGTATAATTTCATAGTTATTCAAAAAAAACTTAGTTGCATATATACCTGAATTTCCTCCCACATTGTGTCTCTTGTCACTGCATCAAGTTTTCTCCAATCAGTAAGTGTTACCGGAACGTGTTCCCTCACAAGAGGACCAAGAAAAGATGATAGTGTTACTGAACCAGGTCCAACATGATCACCAAAGTCAGTGAATGTAAGTGCAACCTTTTCATGAGGATTTTCAGCCACTTTACGCATCTTTGTTGGTCCTCTTTTCTTTTTTTCTTTCACTACCTCATCAGTGTTAGCATTGCTAACTCCATCTTGTTCCATATTGATAGCTTCTTCTTCATTCTCATTATGTTCCTGTCCAGTCAAACAACCTTCTGCTTCTATCTCAGGAAATTCTTGCTGAGACCCTTGGTTCTCAGTAACTTCTTTCTCAGAAATTTCTTTCGAAGCAACTTCATCTTCAGACATTACTTTCTCAGCCTCATCCTCATCATCTTCATTAACTTCATTAACTTCAGCCTCAACATCTTCTTCCATAGCATCTTCTTCCACAGCATCTTCTTCCACAACATCTTCTACATCATCAGCTTGAGCAGCCACTGTCTCTTTTCTACCAGTTCTTCTCTTAATCACCTTCAGTGTTGTTGCAGGTGTGGCCTCCAAGCCTTGATTACGTTTACTATGACGGATTACAACTTGTCCTCCTCGTATTGGCTTTCCCATTTCTGAAACTGATGAATAAACGAAAAACAGCATAGTGAAAATCGTGTTTCATTACTTACAAAGAAAACATAATGAAACTCAAACTCAATCTTAATAAAAAAATCAAAACAGAAATCGACAGAACCCAACATGCATCAAAACTCAAACAGAAACAAAAATCAAAACTCAAACAGAAACTCAGAATGAAAACCCCAAATTGATGTGTCTAAACCTCAAAATCGATGTGTCTAAAATCGATTCTTGCTGAGACCCTTGTTTCTCTGATTGAATGAGAACAAACCTTTTTGATTGAACAATGAAGCTTCGATTCGATGGGAAATAATCGCCAAAGGAAGAAAGAGAGAGTTTGGGATTTTCTAAAAATCACAATAGATTTTCGTGTGTAGGGTTAAGTGTCGAGCAAATTGGAGCCAAAGAGGCCAGAGGGAAGAGGGAAGAGGGAAAACGTTTCCCCAAATTTTGGCTAAGTGTCGCGGGTTTGTTCTAAGAATGTCTTTTATTTTATTTTTATTTTTTTGATCAAAGGTCTAAGAGTGTCTAAGAGGGATAATTTTTGGAGGAAAAATTTGATGAATTTTTTTGTCTAAAGTGTTTTTTATGTTCTATATTAGGTATTATAATGAAACAATTTATTGAGAAATATTAACAAAATTCTTACAAGTGTGTTTGATATATCAAACACTCATTAATACTTAAAATTATTTTTTTATTGTTAGTAAAACAAGAAAATATATCATTACCCTAAACCGTAAATCTCAAACCCTATGCCCTAAATCTCAAATCCTATGCCCTAAACTCATTAATACTTAAAATTATATTTCTATTGTTAGTAGAACAATTAAAAATATCATAACCCTAAACCCTAAATCTCAAACCATATGCCCTAAATCTCAAACCCTATGCCCTAAACTCTTAGTACATTGCATTAGTTTGTAAGGTTTGTATATGTGTTTGTAATCATTTTAATTTTGCAATGATTTTGCAATCATTTCCAATCATTGGCAATAATTTTCATTTGTTAATTGACAACATAACTTAACAAATCAATATAACCTAAACCATAAATCAACATAACCTAAATCCTAAACGCCAATACCCTAAACCCTAAATAAAATACTCAACGCTTAAATCCTTTTTAAATTTTTGCTAAAAAAATTATTTTATATAAGTATAGTATTTGATGTTTATTTTAAAGAGTTTTACAATTTAAAATTTAGAATTTATGATCAAGATACAATTTAACTCTTATGCATTATACACTAATATATTTCGGTTGGTCATTAACATATTTTTATTTTTTCGACCCTAATTTTCTGTAAATATTAATTTAATTTAAAAAGAAAAATTATATAAAAAAAAGATTCACATTAACTCGAGGTTTCATATTATCAAACACATTACAAAATACATAGTTTAAACTAAATACATAGATTCCCATTAAACCAACTAGTCTTTTTACACATTACAAAATACATAGCTTATGCTCCTTAGTCTCGACGACGACCCTTGCCTCTTGAGGATTCTCCTTCTTCTTGTTTTGGTTGTTTCATTGAAGCGGAGTTGAGTTGGTTTCTGAGCCTTTGTTCTTCCTTTCTGAGGTGTGGAATAATTCTTCGGAAATCAGGTTTGATGTCTTCATCGTCTTCTTCAGCCCGTATCAAGTATCCCCGGTGAGCGAGAGAGCGTCTATACTCTAGTTGTGTGATCTCCTCCACATCACTTCCTGTATCAACTTGAGATTCTTGTCGTGGCTGTTGGAGGAAGTGTGGTATGATTCCATACGCTGGTAGTCCGCAAATGATCTCTTTCCTTGCTTCCATTATGTCATTCTTTTTGTTACTGGTCCAAAAGGCAAACAAAGATCATAGTGAAACAGTTCATGGGAATATCATCATCGGTTCGTTGTCATTAAACGATCGCAATCATAGCAGTCAGAATAAATGAGAAGTGAAATGTGAAGCTTTATCCATTTTACAACAGCTCCAAGCAAATGTGCATACAATTAATTCACAATGCAAAGCAAAAGCTTATTATGCAGGTGGTGAGAAATCATATTATGTAACTTCACAATGCAAAGCAAAAGCTTATTAAGCTATTTTAGAGGTGAGACTAGCTAGGTACCAATCTCAATCTCAAAGAGACTTAAAACTATACTACAGCTGCAAAACAAAGATCATCAACAAAAGAATCGTGATACCCAAAATAATTAGGCAACTTATAAATCACACTGCAAAGCCAAGCCATATCAATGTCATAGCTAACTTCAAACAACAACAACAGTGAAGTAAATTGTGAGACTTGTTAGCTACCATTTACATTAGGGTGTTTTCAACATACCATTCAACACAGAGAATATGAGAAGAAATCAGTTAAGAAATTTCTTGTAGTGTACGGACACTCAAACACCATACCATTCAACACATAGAATATGAGAAGAAATGAGTCACAGAACTAATGAATCACCTGCTAAATTTGTGTCCGTATTTGTTGACTGCAAACCCAAACCTCTCTGCAAAAAAATGGAAGCATCGATTACAGTTAGAAAAAAACACTTATAAAAGCCATACATCGCTTAGACTTGGAGATGCTTAGCCCTAAATCAATTGCAATTAGAGAAACAGTGGATCAAAAACACAAATTGAAACAAAAACCCAATAAATTGCACATACCTTTCACTCACTCGCACCCTGAAAGCTACCTGGAAAATAGTAACATAGGGTTTCGGGTTGGGGAATTGAGATTTCGAGATGGAGAGTGAGGATTCGAGAGGGAGAGTGAGGATTGGAGTGGGGAATTGAGATTTCGAGATCAAACAAAGATGTTTAGATCTAGGTTTTGCCTTAGAAACAAAGATGAGAGTTCATTTTTTTTTTGGTCTTTTGTATTATCATTTTTTTTTTGGCACGAATGGTCTTTTCTAAGTGGTTTTGGGGGAAAATTTTCTAAGTGTCACGGGAGAGTATACCGCCTAACACTTCCATAACGTTTCAATTATGGTTCTGCTATAAAACGAGACGCCTAATTTTGTTTTTAACATATATGACTCTATGACTCTATCATAGCGTTTACAAATATACAAACGCTATGTAAAAAGCAAAGGTATGTCAACCATAGCATAATCGAAAAAAACGCTATACTACCCTGTTATAAAAACCCTGATTTCTTGTAGTGACTCTTAAAGTGAATATTATAAGGTTAACCGATATTCTCATGTGTATTTATTAAAAGATTATGGATCAACGCGATCCTTGATCTGAACATACTCGAAATTCCTGAAGAGTTATCGGAAGTTGAAATTTGGAAGAAACGATTATGGAAAGACAACATTGTCTTCAGGTTTTCTGAATTGTAAATCTAAGGAAAAATATGTTATCTTAAAATATCCTTGCAGGATGTTACACAAAAAAATGCTCATATATGTTTAGTCTTGAAGTACCATATGTATTTTATTTGAGCAGTTTACTGATCTCCTTCATGATTGAAATATGTGCTTTCATATTACAAGAAGGAAAGTCAAAACAATATCTTTTACAACAAGGAGCATGAATAGTTCATATGTACAAGTATGTACAATATGAATGTTTAGAAGATTGTATGTAAAAGGAATTTTGGCATGAAGCCAAAAAAAACAAGAAAATATCTTCTATGTGAAAAGGATGTTATGGACCAGAAGTCCAATAACTTGAGAAATTATGATAATCATACCAATTTATTAACAAATGTTATGCTTATATCAATTCCCTAAAGATATATATATATATGATTGAAATGCATCTCTTGAAGAAGATATTTCTAGGGGGAGAAATATGATAATGTGTGTGGTTGTACTCTTTTTCCTTATCATGGTTTTTATCCCACTAGGTTTTTCTATGACAAAGTTTTAAAGAGGCAGCAAAGAACACGCAAATGATAGACACCTAAGGAAATGTAAATATGAAAGTCTATCACCATTCCAAAGATTACTGAGATCATTAGAAGCAAATAGAATGATAAAGATGAATCATCCGCAATACCCATTAATTTCAGAAGAATGGCGATGTACGTCTACTACAAATTCGTTCAAGTGAAGATTTGACGGACTTATTTACCAAGATGTCTACAATTGCTACTTTCAAGAAGCTATTTCCTCATATTGGATCACGTCATCTCAAACATTTCAAGTGATGTACTCATGAGGGGTAGTAATAGGCTAATAGCGCACTGCACTCGTTTCCCCTTAACTATGGTTTTTCCTATTATGGTTTTTAATGAAGCAGCATCTGATGCACATTACGAATAATGGCCATCCAAAGAGGAATGTTATGAATATTATGTTTATTATGTGGATGCCCATTATAGGCACATTAGAATGTTCTAGAATATTCTAATGTTTACTTATTCCCCAAATCTTTGTATACCTATATATATAGATATCTTATTATTCATGGAATAAGACACACAATTTTTTTCTCTCTTTTAATCACAACAATTTTCCTTTTAAAACAAAATTTTTAGTTTTGTTTTTAAAATTTCTTTTTGAATTTTTATTTTAATGACGTGACAGGTGATTCAACATTTATATACGATTTGGCTGACGTGACATCTGACTCTGCAATCCGAATCAATATTGTTAACGGTTTGACTAACGCATGTTTGGTCAATGTAGGTATTGACCATAATTTATTAGTTTGGATATGCAAATTAAATTTTATTAGTTTGGGAATGCAAATGAAAATAAAAAAAAACAGGAATTGAGGAATACACGACATCATTGTTCGGATATGTATCATCACACTTTGATCATAGTTCATGCACCCACAGTAGGCTTAGATTTAGAAGCGGAATGAACCAGACCAACCCTAACTTTTGAATTGAGATGCAAATAATCCCACAGATCAGCCCGTCCAAGGCCGGGAGAAACAACCAAACAAATTCAACATTTGCAAGTACATAACATATAAAACATGAATTGATCTCATGAACACAACGAAGCCAGGAGAGTAAGAATTCGAAGTTCTCAGTTTTGTTCGGTGTTCTTAATTATTTGCAAGTACATAACTAAAACGAATTTCCCCAGGGATATAATAGAAAATAAATCGACCTGTAGCACTGAGATCCATGGGTCGTCTCAGAAATCTCAGAAATCGGAGCATCGACCACGCTGTTCCCAATCACCATACCTAGTCAGCTCAGGACCTCTAGGCCCTCCGATCTCACCGTTATCTTTGTTAACAAACTCTCCACCTCCCACTTCTTCTTCTTCTTCTTCCTCTGCCTCTATAGATTATCTTGAAGATTATGATATGGCTTCTCGATCTGATCCTGTTTCGGAGATCACAAGCTCAATGGCCATTCCACTAAATACATAGCTTCAGAAAGATCTTTAAGGAAAGACTGGACAACTTCTGATGTACATGCAATGAAGAGACCAATCTATGCCTAAAGTTGCACACAAACATAAACTCAATTCTTATTGGCAAAGACTAGATTTTCTCATCCGACTCTGATTCTAGTAACAATGTAGTGTATGATAGTGCAGCGATAAATGCAAAGCATCTCCCGGGTGCTAACTACCACTCTGCTTAGTACTGGAGGTAGATGTTGTCATGAACGATTCACCACACCCGCATTGCCCTTGTGAGTTAGGATTGATAAACACAAACTCTGATCTGCAATTAACAAAAAAAAAGGTTTAAGGGTTTTTAACAATCGACAAGAACATATAAAACAGACTTTGGGTTTGTAATGTGATAGAGGTCCAAACCTGAGTTTATCATCTACAAAATCCATCTTGGTTCCAATCACATGCATTAAGGCCTTGGGTTCAACAAGTATCCTCACACCTTTCTCCTCCACCAGCTCATCAAATTTCCCTTTCTCATCTGACACAATACTCGCAGAGAAAAGTACATACTTAAACAACGGCTCAAGACACACAATCAACAACATCTAACATCGCAAGAAACTCTGAAAATTCCTAGTAATGATATATTATGAATATGAGTTAGCTAATGGAAAGATTGAGAAATCAGTACACCGTAATGAACCATAAAAGGATACTCGAGACTGCTTTGTTGGCTAGTCCAGTACACTTTTCGATTCAGTCATATAGATATAAACAAAATTGAATGTAAACCTAACTATCAAGTTTAAGGACACAAAAAGTTCTGAAACAACAAAGCATGAGGCAAGCATCTAGAAACTTAAAATGCAACTATATATTCGACTACTGTCCCAGAGTTTTTTTAAGGAAACAAGAAACATCAAACGGATGCAGTGCACGTGGCTTCTTCACTGATGAGCATAATTATTAAATTTGAGAACACAAAATGTTACGAATCTACCCAACCTGAATGTTTTACTCTAAACTAGACACTTAAAGACAAGAAACATCTACCAATTTTTTTCCTCTAAACTAGATAGCACTTGGAACATAGCAATGCATATGGCTTTCTCATCGACAAGCTAAAAACGAGAGGATAAACCTGAGGCGAACATCTAGAGGCTGTTACGTGTAGTTAATAGTTATATAAATACCGATTTATAAAAGATAACGATGTAATTACAAAGGAACTTGAGGATTTTGATAATGGAGCTCCTCCCACTCCCCCTTGTGAACGATCACCAAATACTCGTTACTTCACTCACTCTCTGCACTTCTATATATATAGTGCTTAACCTCTCTTACCCTATACTCTTTACGGTAAATAAAAGTAAATAGAGACATGACCTTTAAGAGTGGTTATTTCCTTAGATAATTATTAGATACTATAAGGTATAAGCCCAATCATCTGGCCCAGCGTATCAGAGGCTTTATGGGAACCTATGGTCCTATGCATTCAGCTAGTGCCCTGAATTTGTCTCATAAGACAAGAAACATCCACATAATCGTTGACTCTAAAACTAGATAGCACTTGGAACATAGCAATGCATATGGCTTTCTCATCGACGAGCTAAAACCCAGAGGATAAACCTGATGCGAACATCTAGAGGCTTTAAGGGAAACTATGGTCCTACGCATTCAGCTTGTAACATCCGTAATCCATTAATTGGGTTTAATTTGACCTTTTAGAAGTTTGGGGGGTTAAATTGAATAAATCAATTTTATCGGGGGGTGTAATTGATATTCTTGAAAGTTTTGGGGTCAACTTTCGGAAATGGAGGAAGGGTGAGGACCGGTTGGTGTAATAAGAAAACTTGAATACACCTATGTATATATGTGTGTATGTATCGCCGTTTCCGAGTTTTCATCGAACCCTAGCCGTCAAGGAGAAAGAGTTGCGCTGGTTTTCGGCGTGGAAGCAAGGAGAAGCTTCGAGGCCACACCTCCCTCTTTCACGGTAAGGTTCTTGCCCCTTGTCGTTTTGGTTTGGTCGTAGTGTGGGGTTCGGTGGATCGGAGCTTCCGTGTCGTCAGGGCGCGAGAGAATGGTTCGTGATCGGTGGTTGGATCGTGGTGGTTCCGGTGGTGAGCTCCGGTGGTGGTGTAGTTGCGCAGGCGAATGGAAGAGGAAGACGAGTTGATGTCGCCTGTAGATTGTTCAAGTTAATTGAAATTGGTTTTGATTATTTTATTATTTTTATTTTTAGGTGGTTTAATAGAAGGTTATTCATCCCGGGGAGTTCTAGAAAATTGCTGAATTTTCTCGTGAAACTTGCTGTGCGGGAATAAGGTGAGTGCAGGACCATAGGCGTAATTAAATAATTTTGATAATTGATGTGATTTCGTGATTATAGGCCGTTTACGATCTTTGAGGGTCTAGATCGAGTGTTTCATGAGATGTTTGATTTATTCGGTATTTTCGTGATAATCTATATTAATTATCTTAATTATTTGTTAGCCTGTAGATGGGAGGATTGTCTCACTAAGTATTTGTCGAAATACTTATGCATCTCTTATGTTTTAATTGATGCAGGAAAAGAGAAAGTGTGACCGTGGGATCAGGGCGAGGAAGAGGGGGTGATCTAGACTTGTCTTTTATTTTGGTGATTTTATTTAATAATTTATGATCTTGGTTATTCGGATTTTTGATCTTGAACCGGGAATTAAATTGTGAAGTTTAATTATTATTATTTATGGGATTTTAGTAATTATTTAAAAAAAAAAAAAAAAATGGGTGCGGTTGTTTCAATTTGGTATCAGAGCATTTACGGTTTTAGGACGGTTTAAAAAAAAAAAAAATTTAATTTTGAGTAATTGAGTTTTTGGTGTTATGCGTTGCTTGAGTAAACCGTTATTAGAACTGTCTATGTGAGTTAGTCAATTGTTGAGCTTGAAGTTCTAGATCATCCTCTTCGAGCCTTCAATGAGATTCCACGGTAAGACTCGTGTTTGTTTTGCTATGGTTGTTGTCAATTAGTAACAAGTCGTTATTGCAGATGGTTGATTCTGATAACGTTGGGCAAGGTCTCAGAGGTCGTGGTGGTCGTGGCGGCCGTGGTCGGGGCGGCAGAGCAGGCCGTGGCGGCAGAGGTGGTAGAGGTGGCAGAGCAGCTGCGAATGCGACGCAGAGTGTCACGGTGGAGCAAGGGGCGTATGAGCACGCCGAGGGGGAAGGTCAGTCTGAGCCAGCGGCCGTGCATGGTGCGATGCCGGCGCCGGGTGGTGCTCAGGCGGGTGCGGGCCTGAACCCGATGGGGGCTGTTTTGGGCATGTTGGCCCAGCTCTTGGAGAGGTTACCTGGTGTGGTACCGGCTCCAGCTCCAGCTCCAGTGGCGCCACATGGGGTTGCCGCGATGCCGGGTGTTGTTGCTCCGGGAGTTCCAGGAGTGGTTGCTGAGGCCGAGCCAGTGGTTCCGTCATACCTGAGGGTGATGGAGCATATGCAGAGGTTGGGCACCAAGTTTTTCAGTGGTGGTGCTCGACCGATTGAGTCTGATGAGTGGAGGTCCAGGTTGGAGAGGAACTTCCAGTCGATCAGATGCCCTGAGGAGTATAGGGTTGACTTGGCGGTGCATTATCTGGAGGGAGATGCACATGAGTGGTGGCAGGGTGTTGCTGCGAGGAGGGCGGGAGTAGTGTGGTCTTGGGACGAGTTCCGGAGGGAGTTCGATCTCAAGTATTTTCCGCGGGAGGCTCGGAACAGGTTACAGGGGGAGTTTCTGTACTTGTCACAGGGGAGTCGTTCGGTTCGGGAGTACGAGGCCGAGTTTAACCGGCTGAAGCGGTTTGCTGGTCGGGGTGCAGATACCGAGGATGAGTTGATTTGTGCTTTCATGCGAGGTATGCGTATCGATCTCAGGAACCGGTGCATAGTCCGCAAGTTCGAGTTGGTGTCCGAACTGGTGGAGTGTGCAGCGCAGCTTGAGGAGGGGATGAGGCAGGAGGCTAGTTTAAAGGCTGCAGTACCAGAGGTTCCGCGGCGGCCTCAAAGTCAGGGTGTGGCTCCGAGCAAGGGCGGTAAGTCTGGTCAGCAGCAGGGACAGAAGAGGAAGTGGGAGGATACTTCCAAGGCAGCGGGTTCTGGACCACGTTGTTTCGGGTGTGGAGCCTATGGACATCGCGTGGCGGATTGTTCTCAAGGGGGACAGGTGTGCTTCCATTGCAAGGAACCCGGTCACATCAAGAAAGATTGTCCGAAGTTGGCTCAGCCATTTGTGAGGATCGAGGCACCGCCTCCGAAGCGGGCTGCAGTAGCACCGAGGGTGTTCACCATAGGCGCGGAGTCAGGCGAGGCGAGCGGCAGCAGACCGATTACTGGTTAGCTTCCGTAATTATGTTCTTGTTTGATTGTTAATTTTAGTTACTCGCTCTGTAATTGGTGTTTGTTGTTTGCCTTAAATCCTTTTCGTGCTTAGGGACCCTTAGTGTGGCTGGGGTAGAGTCACACGTGTTGTTTGACTCTGGAGCGTCCCACAGTTTTGCCACACCGGGTTGGGTGTCGGGGAGCGGTATCCAAGAGGTGTCGGGGGACCACTCGGGTGTTGTGAGAGTTGCTGGGGGTCGTTTGTTGCGGACTCAGGGCTGTGTGGAGAGTGTAGACATTCTTATCGCCGGAGAGCTGATGCCAGCGGATTTGATAGTGTGTCCAGTGGAACTCTACGACATCATTTTGGGTATGGACTGGCTGGGGAAGTTCAAGGCTCATTTGGATTGTCACCGGGGTCGTGTGGTTTTCGAGCATGCTAGCAGAAGACTGGTTTATCAGGGGGTGAGACCGGTGCCGGGAGGTATCGTCGTTTCTGCGGTTCAGGCGGAGCGTTTGATCGAGCAGGGTTGTGAGGCCTATTTGGCTACCATTTCGATACCTGGAGAGGTTGGGGAGTCAGCGGTGCGAGATATTGAGGTGGTTTGGGAGTTCGAGGATGTGTTCCAGCAGTTGAGCGGGTTACCACCATCCAGGTCGGATCCTTTTACCATTGAGTTAGAGCCGGGGACGACGCCGTTGTCTAAGGCTCCTTACAGGATGGCTCCAGCGGAGATGGCTGAGCTTAAGAAGCAGCTAGAGGAGTTGTTGGAAAAGGGTTTCATTAGACCGAGTAGTTCTCCGTGGGGTGCACCGGTACTGTTCGTCAAGAAGAAGGATGGGAGCTTCCGGTTGTGCATTGATTATCGGGGGCTGAACCGGGTTACTGTGAAAAACAAGTATCCATTACCGAGGATCGATGAGTTGCTAGATCAGTTGCAGGGTGCTTCGTGGTTCTCTAAGATTGATTTGGCGTCGGGTTATCATCAGATCCCGATAGCGGAGTCGGACATCAGGAAGACGGCTTTCAGGACGAGATACGGGCACTACGAGTTTGTGGTGATGCCGTTTGGGTTGACGAATGCACCGGCTGCGTTTATGAGGTTGATGAACGGCGTGTTCCAGGAGTATCTGGATGAGTTCGTCATCATTTTCATCGACGACATTCTAGTGTATTCGAAGAGTCCTGAGGAGCACATGGTTCACCTGAGGAAAGTTTTGGAGAAGCTACGGGAGCAACAGCTGTTCGCTAAGCTGAGCAAGTGTAGTTTCTGGCAGCGGGAGATCGGATTTCTGGGGCACGTCGTATCTGATCGTGGTGTTTCAGTGGATCCGGAGAAGATTCGCTCGATTGAGGAGTGGCCGAGACCGAAGAATGCCTCGGAGATCCGCAGTTTTCTGGGTCTGGCGGGTTATTACAGGAGGTTCGTCAAGGGGTTTGCTAGTATGGCGCAGGCCATGACCAAGTTGACCGGGAAGGACGTTCCTTTTGTGTGGTCGGATCAGTGTGAGGAGAGCTTTGTGAAGCTCAAGGAGATGCTGGTGAGTACTCCGGTGTTGGCCTTGCCTAAGCAGGATGAGCCATATGTTGTGTTCACAGACGCGTCCAGGCTGGGGCTCGGTTGTGTATTGATGCAGCAGGGTAAGGTGATTGCATATGCTTCCAGGCAGCTGAGGAAACATGAATGCAATTATCCTACTCACGATCTTGAGATGGCTGCAGTGGTGTTTGCATTGAAGATCTGGAGGTCTTATCTGTATGGCGGTAAGGTTCAGGTGTTCACAGACCACAAAAGTCTGAAGTACATCTTTACCCAGCCCGAGCTGAATCTGCGACAGAGGCGATGGATGGAGCTTGTTGCGGATTATGACCTGGAAATAGCTTACCATCCCGGTAAAGCGAATCTTGTAGCCGATGCTTTGAGCAGGAAGCGGGTTATTTTAGACACTGAGCGGGATACAGAGGCGTTGGTAGGCATGGTGAGTGCCCTGAGACTGTGTGCTGTGTCTGAGGAGGCTGAGCCGTTGGGTTTAGAGGCGGTGGATCAGGCGGATATTCTGACTAGGGTGCGGGTAGCACAGCAGTTGGATGCGGAATTAATGCAGGCTGCCAGGGCAGAGCGGTCTGAGTATGAGTTCTCCAGCAATGGAACTATTCTTTTGAGGGGCAGGGTGTGTGTACCGAAGGACGAAGTGCTGAGGCAGGAAATCCTGAGGGAAGCACATCAGAGCCGTTTCTCTATTCATCCAGGAGCTACCAAGATGTACCGTGACCTCAAACGGTATTACCAGTGGGTAGGGATGAAGAGGGATGTTGCCAGCTGGGTTGCGGGGTGTGATACCTGTCAGTTGGTGAAGGCTGAGCATCAAGTTCCGAGCGGGTTGTTGAGGAGTTTACCCATTCCGGAGTGGAAGTGGGACATGATCACCATGGATTTCGTGGTGGGTCTGCCGGTTTCGCGAACCAATGACGCTATTTGGGTCATCGTCGATAGGTTGACCAAGTCTGCGCACTTCTTGGCCATAAAGAAGACCGACGGTGCGGAAGTGTTGGCCAAGAGGTACGTCAGGGAGATTGTGAAGCTGCATGGGGTACCGGTGAGTATAGTGTCGGATCGAGATCCGAAGTTCTCCTCGTTGTTCTGGGGCGCTTTCCAGAAGGAGATGGGCACTAAGGTACACATGAGTACAGCTTATCATCCCCAGACCGATGGGCAGTCGGAGAGGACTATCCAGACGTTGGAGGATCTGTTGAGGATGTGTGTGTTGGATTGGGGTGGACATTGGGCGGATCATCTGAATCTAGTGGAGTTTGCATACAATAACAGCTACCAGGCTAGTATCGGCATGGCACCGTTTGAGGCGTTGTATGGTAGGCCTTGCAGGACCCCGTTGTGTTGGACACAAGTGGGGGAGAGGAGCCTGTTGGGGGCTGACTTTGTGCAGGAGACGACTGAGAAGGTCCGGATTGTGAAGTTGAACATGAAGGAAGCTCAGGATCGTCAGAAAAGCTACGCAGATCGGCGTAGGAAGGAGCTGGAGTTCGCAGTTGGCAATTTGGTCTATCTGAAGATGGCCATGTTGAGGGGTCCGAACAGGTCCATTTCCGAGACTAAGTTGAGTCCGCGATATATGGGTCCCGTCAGGGTGCTGGAGCGGGTCGGACCGGTGGCTTATCGGCTAGAGTTGCCGGAGTCTATGCATGCATTTCACAAGGTGTTTCATGTGTCGATGCTGAAGAAATGTCTGCACAAGGATGATCAGGTGGTCACGGGGGTGCCATCAGATTTGACACCGAGCATGGTGGTGGAGGCGAGGCCTCTGAGAGTCTTAGATCGTCGGGTGAGAGTGATCAGGAGGAAGAAGGTTCCGGAGATGCAGGTGCTGTGGGACTGCAATGGAGCCGAGGAGGTGACTTGGGAGCCGGAAGCGAAGTTGAAGCGCAAATTTCCCAAGTGGTTCGGCAAACTGGAGGGTTAGCCGGGTGTTTCCATATCGTTGTAACCATGGTGTTGGGGTTTTGGGAGTTATTGCGTTGTTGTACTCGTCTATTTTATGGTGTTATAATTAATCGATGTACTTTGGAGCTTTTGTTTATTCAATAAAAAGGTGTTTTCATTGAATATGTTGAGTGGTGGGTTTACTAGGGGATTAGTAGACAGGTTGGCGGGCTACTAGTGGTAGTGGTCCGATAGCGGGGGTGCGGATACTAGGTGTTTAGTAGCCGCATAGGGCTAATAGTTCCGGATTGGTTTGGCACGGGGTGGTGGCCCCATATAGCGGCATCGGAGTGCACTGGTGAGTCACTGCCGAGTGTACCTGGCCGGCTGGGTTTCGATGTGATTCCTGATTGGTGAGACAGGTCACTAGAGAGATTGCCGTTGTCTAGCTCTCTATGCGTTAGACGGATCGATCCATGGTGTTGGGTCGTGAAGTCGTTATACTCCCGGGTGTTGGAGTGGTTGGCCAAACCAAGTAGGAAACTATGGCGCTATGGTGTTGAGCCGTGATACCGTTGTTGGTGGAGTTGGAAGAGCGGTCGTGCGACGCTGAGTTGGAATAGCGGTTGTGCTATGTTGTGGATGTTCGTTGGACGTTAGATTCGAGGACGAATCTATGTTAGTGGGGGAGAATTGTAACATCCGTAATCCATTAATTGGGTTTAATTTGACCTTTTAGAAGTTTGGGGGGTTAAATTGAATAAATCAATTTTATCGGGGGGTGTAATTGATATTCTTGAAAGTTTTGGGGTCAACTTTCGGAAAGGGAGGAAGGGTGAGGACCGGTTGGTGTAATAAGAAAACTTGAATACACCTATGTATATATGTGTGTATGTATCGCCGTTTCCGAGTTTTCATCGAACCCTAGCCGTCAAGGAGAAAGAGTTGCGCTGGTTTTCGGCGTGGAAGCAAGGAGAAGCTTCGAGGCCACACCTCCCTCTTTCACGGTAAGGTTCTTGCCCCTTGTCGTTTTGGTTTGGTCGTAGTGTGGGGTTCGGTGGATCGGAGCTTCCGTGTCGTCAGGGCGCGAGAGAATGGTTCGTGATCGGTGGTTGGATCGTGGTGGTTCCGGTGGTGAGCTCCGGTGGTGGTGTAGTTGCGCAGGCGAATGGAAGAGGAAGACGAGTTGATGTCGCCTGTAGATTGTTCAAGTTAATTGAAATTGGTTTTGATTATTTTATTATTTTTATTTTTAGGTGGTTTAATAGAAGGTTATTCATCCCGGGGAGTTCTAGAAAATTGCTGAATTTTCTCGTGAAACTTGTTGTGCGGGAATAAGGTGAGTGCAGGACCATAGGCGTAATTAAATAATTTTGATAATTGATGTGATTTCGTGATTATAGACCGTTTACGATCTCTGAGGGTCTAGATCGAGTGTTTCATGAGATGTTTGATTTATTCGGTATTTTCGTGATAATCTATATTAATTATCTTAATTATTTGTTAGCCTGTAGATGGGAGGATTGTCTCACTAAGTATTTTTCGAAATACTTATGCATCTCTTATGTTTTAATTGATGCAGGAGAAGAAAAAGTGTGACCGTGGGATCAGGGCGAGGAAGAGGGGGTGATCTAGACTTGTCTTTTATTTTGGTGATTTTATTTAATATTTTATGATCTTGGTTATTCGGATTTTTGATCTTGAACCGGGAATTAAATTGTGAAGTTTAATTATTATTATTTATGGGATTTTAGTAATTATTTGCAAAAAAAAAAAATGGGTGCGGTTGTTTCACAGCTAGTGTCCCTGAATTTTCTCATAAGACAAGAAACATCCACATAATCGTTGACTCTAAAACTAGATAGCACTTGGAACATAGGAATGCATATGGCTTTCTCATCGACGAGCTAAAAACCTGAGGCGAACATCTAGAGGCTTTAAGGGAAACTATGGTCCTATGCATTCAGCTAGTGTCCCTGAATTTGTCTCATAAGACAAGAAACATCCGCAGAATCGTGGACTCTAGTACTAGATAGCATTTTATTCATATTAATGCATATGGCTTCTTCAACGACAAGCCGAAAAACCAAATTCATCACTATTGAACACACATAAGCATTCCCAAATCACAATTTTTACCAAGTCTAGTAATTATATCTCCTCGTGCTACTAACTATCAAAGACATGAGTAAGGATAAAAACACGGAAAGGTTTGGTTTTTTCAGCACAAGATAAAAATTCAAAAACCAATGCCCTAAAATCAAAGGTTGAAACTTGGTATTACGTTCGATTCCTCCCAAAATCAGAGAAAATCATCAAGCAAATGAAATTCAAGAGAGTGTCCTGTGACGTTACCGGCGTAATTAAGGGTGTATGATAAACCGTTGCAGCCACGAGCCTTTACGCCCAATCGGAGGAAAGGTTTCTGTCTCTTCCGCAAGAGATGATGAACCCTAGAGGCAGCTTCGTCCGTCAAGGCTAACACTTGCTTCCTCATCGCCGGTCCAACCCTTGCGGCCGCTGCCGCCAAAACTCGAGAAGCCTTCATCGATCTAATCCTCGGAGAATAATAGATTTACGGGCATAATTTATTAGACTAATCAAAGCTAGAAAATGGACAAGTCTGGTTTTTGGGGGTTTTTTTTTTGTTTTTTTTCGCTTTGAGAAATACATAACTAGGACAAATCTCGTTTTGGGAATTCTCTAAGAAAAATTATTAAATTTAAATTTGAGGAAATTTGATTTAATATTCTAAAAAAAATTCGTATTTTGAAAAACTAACCCATGTTTTAAAAAGTTTGAAAACTAAGTTATTTATTAGAAAAAAACAATTATATCCATCATGAATTTGGAGAATTTACAAATACAAAAATATGTATTTTAATTTTTAATTTTTGGAATAAAATATATATTGTAAAATAAATATTCATTAATAATATTATATATATATATATACTAGAACAAAATACTTTTTAATTATAATTTATATTTAGATATAAACATATTTATTAGATATACACAAATTGTATTGAAAATCTACTTCTATATTTATCATTATCATTGTACAACAAAATTATTAAAAAAAAACACGTTTGAAAAGCCGTATGTTTATACGATATGCTCATTTATGATAAATATTTGCGTTCACACCGTCTAAAATAAATCTTTGCGTTCACACAGTGTAAAGTAATTTATATAATTTAATAATGTTTTAATCCATGAACATGCATGAACTTCCGTGAACCACTTCAAAATATCATTTTGTATACTGTTTATGCATTATTTGACCAGATTTGATATCATCATGTTCTTTTTTGAAGTGATGACCAGTTTTTATATCAGATTTTTTTGCAATATCATTTCAAAAAATCCAATAGTGACCAACAAATATTTGAATTTATGCATTATGGAATTGAACAACATAATTACCATTTTTTTAAGAAGCTTAATTATAAAATTTGCGAGTTTATTTTCAACGCATAAAATCTAAAAATGATCGACTTTTTCAAAGAATTATAAAACATACAATTATCTCCCGGTTCGAAAGCGAGAAGTTAGAAGCGGAGAAAGATGGACTGGAAAGCGAAGTTAAATGTAATAGAGAAGTGGAGACCACATTGAGATTTGAGCTCGAAGCTATAGTTGGTGATAATGTAGAACTGAAAAGTAAGTTGGAGAAGATGGAGGTTGAGAAAGCTAAGCACCAGATATCTTTTAATACAATCAAAGATAAGTATAAAGAATCTCAACTTTGTCTCCAAGATATTGAGACAAGGTTAGAAGAGATACAAAAGGAGATGAAACTGGCCAACGAACTAAAAACATAAGTTGAATCTCAAATAAAATCCGCTTAGAAGAAAATGTGAGAGTCTTAAAGAAGAAGTGTCTATCCATCAAGAAAACGCAATCAAGAGGGAAAATATAGAACCCAAGATCAAACATGTCTCTCTCCAAAACTTAGGTCTTAAGTAAACTTCTGCTTTGTGTTCCAAACTTAATCCTTTTTTCACTAAAATTTTGATTATGCATTTCAGGAAGACATGGTAACAGCTGCGGATAAACTGGCGAATTGTCAGAAAACAATAGCTTCGTTGGGGAAACAGCTGCAATATCTCGCAACACTTGAAGATTTCTTGATCGATACAACAAGCATTCTAGCGGCTACAAACGGTGTAAGCAACAATAACACACAGAGTTGGAAAGTAGTCAAGAATGAAACTTTCATGGCGATAAATCATCGTAAGTCAATCAAACCAGCCAAAAAAAAAACCAGCCAAAGAAACATCTTAATTAATAGATTTGAAATAATATTTTTTTCTTTATTTTTAATTAAATTAATCGGAAATAATAAAATTAGATTTTAAAACAATTTATATGTTTAATTTATCTAAGGTATTTTGGTAATTTTAGATGTCAAAGTTAGTTTTCAAACTTTTTTAAACAGAAGTTAGTTTTCAAATTATATAATTTTATTAGAATATTAAACCAAATCTCCCAATAAATTACAGTTCACGCACAAAATTAAATTATTATTGCATAGTTAACTATTATTAAGGTAGTTAACTAGATTTAAGTTTTTGATTTATGATTTTCATTTTATGAATAATAATAGTATCCAAAGACATAATCTAATTAATCTAATATGGATAGTTTAGTATGATTTCGGTTTCGAATTTTAATCAAATATGCTCTTAATTTTAAAATAAATATGTTTTAGATTAATTTTTTTTTTCGGTTTGTTTCGAATTTGAATTAGATTTTCAGCATGTAAAAAATAATTAATATATTTAAATCATATTAAGATATAGTTCGATTTTCGAATCAACTATTTTGGTTCATATCGCTGTGTCCGGATTGAGATTTGGTTCTAAACGATTATTTGTTTAAAAACAGTTATATACTCGTCTCAAATATTTATAATATATAAAAATTGGTATTTGGCTTCATTATTGTAAATGTTGCTTAACAATTGAAAGCATGCCAAAACATAGAAAACAATTTTAAAATGGGAGGATTACTAAACTAATGCTAGAATCCTTAAAAATTATTTGTTTGAGTTCATTTTATCAAAATTACTAGAGTAACCTAGCATACCGAAAATATCCTCTTGGCCTTTGTAGAGAAAAATGTAATTACAAAACTGTCATTACTTTTTTTTGCCACGTAGGCAAAAGTTAGTGTTATTTACAGAAATACTAGAGCGCAAAAAAATGAATTTTGGCCAACTCAAATTTTGGTCCGTAGATTTGTTTGATGGATGTGTATATTTGTTTGATGGATGAGTATATTTGTTTGATGGATGGTAGATTTGTTAAATCTTTGTAGACTTATTTTAACGATTTGGTATATATATTTCAAGGCGGTAGATATATTGTTTGTTTGGTAGATATATTGTTTTTGATGGAAGATTTGTTTATGGGTTTTTAGACTTTACAACATATCTGTTGACTTTTGGTAGATATTTGACTTTTTGGTAGATTTATTTACAATGGCGGTAGATTAACCTAAAAACGGTAGACTTATTTTTTTGGTGGCAGAGTTATCTACAGGAAAATATCATATGGTTAGTTTTTCGAAACGGTAGATTTATTTTTTTGGCGTTAGATTTGTATTGAATACGGTATATTTATATTGGTTTGGTAGATTTATTCATAATGGTGGTAGATATAAATTAGTGTAACAGCTCGATGACTTCGTTTCATAACGGTGGTAGATTTAATATTAGTGACAATAGATTTACAATAAATTGGTAGATTTGTTTGTAATAGTGGTAAATATAAAACCCTCTAACATCTCTGTGATTTCGTTTTGTAACGGTGATAGGTTTAATATTAATGATGGTAGATTTATAATTATTTGGTATATTTAATAAATATTTCGGTATTTACTCAGATAACTTTCAGTTGATAGACTTATTTTTAGTGTAATGGTATACTCTTCTTATTGACGGTAGATTTATAGACCTTTTTTGGTGGTAGACATTTAACTTTTTCCAGAATGAAAATGACGTTTTTGCCTTACACTAAATCTCATATCTACGAAATAACTAAAGACCCATATTTGCTAAGTATGAGAATATTTTTGTTTGGTGATAAATTTATTGTAATGATGGTAGATTTATTTTGTTAGATAATTTTTTTTTATGAGATTAACCTTTCATTTCATTTTAAATCACAAGTTTAACGTATCCATCAATGAATATGCAGTTGTCAAGTACTACAACCATATGTCAACAAACTGTATGATCTAACATAAATCATCATTTAGTGATTGCAAATGGCAAGATAAGTCATTCTTCCCTAGATCAAGCCAATTGTCATATGAACTTTGTAATTTATTTTTGGGTTTGTGCTCGTTTGTTTTTAATCTTGATATATAGATTGGATATGTGTTTTTCTTTCATTTATTGGATTCACTACAAGAAAATTATCCATTTCCAACGAAAATTTACGACCGTTTTAAATCGATGTAACTTTACATTGACATTACGATGGCATTACGACGTAATATGTGTTCGATGTAAAATTATCGTAAATATTTGGCGTCGTAATATCGTCGTAATGTGACGACGACAACATAAATCGTCGTAAAATCGATGTATCGTAATATCAATGTAAAGTTACATCGATTTTACGACGAATATGGCTTTTGAATATTACATTGATATTACGACGATTTCACGTCGTATGTTCCCAGTTAGGTAGACCACGTTTTTTAATAGGTCCACCTATTAAATTTACATCGTAAATTTACATGCAAATCCGTTGGTAATTCTGAAAATATTTCTAGAAATACAGCCTCACTTCAAACGAAATATTCAAAAACCAAAAAACAAACACTTAAAACAAAAAAAAAACACTATAATTTTTTTTTATAAAATGTCTATATACGAACTATGGAAATGGATGTATACGCAAAAGGATTCGGAGGGAGCGTTGATGGAAGAATTCAAAGAGGGGCTTGAAATATTCATGTATCAAGCCGAAAATAAGCAAACAACCCTGGAAAGTGGTAAGATGTTATGTCCTTGTCGTAAATGCAAGAATACGAGATATATGTTTATTGAGACGGTGTGGAAGCATTTACTAAATAGAGGGTTTATGCCGCAATATTATGTTTGGTATCAACATGGAGAGAGTTTTGAAAGAACTCAAGCAGCCGATAGTAGTAGTAATTACCAAGGCCAAGTAGATTTTGATGAATCGAATTATCAGGGTAGCTATCATCATGGTCAACATCAATTTGATCAGGGTGCAGATCATGATAGGATGCATGTCATGGTTAATGATGCATTTCATGAAACAAATGATGATAATAGTATTGTTGAGGAACCCAACGTAGATGCGAAGCGATTTTATGATATGCTAGACGCTGCAAATCAGCCACTCTACGATGGATATAGAGGAGGTCAGTCTAAATTATTGTTAGCTGCTAGGATGATGACAATTAAAACTGATCATAACTTAGCTGAGGTTTGCATTGATGATTGGGTTGATCTTATTAAAGAGTATTTGCCAAAGGATAATTTGGCTGCAGAAACATACTATGAGATACAGAAGTTGGTGTTTAGTTTTGGGTTGCCTTCTAAGATGATAGATGTATGTGTTGACAATTGTATGCATTTTTGGAAAGATGATGATAAGTTGCAGGAATGTCGATTTTGCCAAAAACTGAGATTTAGGCCGCAAACTTCTGGGCGTACTAAGATACCGTACCAACGGATGTGGTATCTTCCTATAACTGATAGGTTGAAATGATTGTATCAATCTGAAAGGACAACTGCATCGATGAGGTGGCATGCATAACATTCACAGAGAGAAGGAGAAGTGACTCATCCGTCAGATGCAAAAGCTTGGAAACACTTTAATACGGTACACCCCAACTTTGACTCAAGCAAAATGTGTATCTTGGTCTTTGCACTGATGGATTTAGTCCATTCGGTATGTCTGGTAGGCAATATTATTTGTGGCCAGTTATCGTAACTCCTTATAACCTTCCCCCAGATATGTGCATGCAAAGGAAATTTATTTTCCTGAATATTTCAGTCCTTGGTCCCAATCATCCGAAACGGTCCCTTGATGTAGCCTCTTATACATGAGTTGAAACAGTTGTGGTATACAAGAGTTCGCACATATGACTGTTCGAGGAAGTTTTTTTTACGATGTGTGCGGTGCTTATGTGGACAATAAGCGACTTCCCTGCATATGAAATGCTATCAGGTTGGACGACGCATGAGAGGTTATCTTATCCTTATTGTCTCGATCGGACAGATGCGTTTCAACTGAAACATGGTCAAAAACATGCTGGTTTGATTGTCATCGCCGGTTTCTACCAATCAACCATCCATATAGGAGAAACAAGCGGTTGTTTAGGAAGAACAAAATCGTGCATGTCCCCCCAGCAGTGTATCTATCTGGGGAAGATCTAGAAAAGCAAATATATCAATGTTTCCTAGAAAAGTCAAAATCTAGGAAACATTCATGAAGCAATTGGAGGTAAAATACTTCATCACAAATATCACCTGCTTAGATTAATTATATATATGTTACAATATATATAATTTTGACTTTGCAGGCATCAAATTATTTTTCTGGGATCTTAGTATGCGGACGTTGTCAGAAGATGTAATTGCACAACTGGCTGCTAATATTCTAATGTTGTTGTGCAATTTGGAGAAGATATTTCCCCCTGCGTTTTTTGATGTTATGAAACATCTTCCCATTCATCTCCCTCACGAAGCAGAACTAGGAGGCCCTGTTCAGTTTAGGTGGATGTACCCATTCGAGCGCTTCATGAAACATTTAAAGGGAAAGGCAAAAAATCTAGCAAGGGTTGAAGGATCAATTGTTGCAAAAAGTTTGACAGAAGAAACTTCACACTTCACTTCATATTATTTTGCTACAAAAGTCCGCACACGAAAATGGGCTCCCAAACGATATGATGATGGCGGTGTGGGATGAACTTATCCAGTAGAGGGTGTCCCAGACATCTTCTCATCAATCGGTCGTCTAAGTGGAAAATTGAAGGAAGTTTGGTGGGGTAACGAGAATGACAGACACAACGCACATACGTACATCATCCTAAACTGCGATGAAGTGAGTCCTTACGAAAGGTAACGAAACTATTTAATTGATATCAGTAATTAATAATTAATATAATTAAATGTGCTAATTTCCATGTATATATATGTATTCTACAGCTTATTTGTTACCCAGGTACGAGAATGCATTTAAAGGGTTTCAGATGATGAAATAAACGACCGTAAAGATCGTCACTTTGTTGAGTGGTTAAATACGCAAGTAAGTTAATTGCGTTATAAATATTTCATTTAATTAGATCGGATTTCAATCTAACATGTACACTTATCGATATATGCCTTTTTCATAGGTTGATCATGGCGATCCTGCATATCCAACATGGTTTCATGAGTTACTCCTAGGCCCCATCGGGAAGATAACGACAACACCCATGTATTTTACCCGTGGTTACGTGTTTCATACATACAAGTACGGCGTTTGTCGGGCAACTATCAACTACGGAGTATGTGTTAGGGGTGAAATAGATTTTTATGGGGTCTTGCAAAAAATAATTGAGGTGGAGTACCCCGGATTAGTTAAAATGAAATGCGTTCTCTTCAAATGTGATTGGTTCGATCCTACAGTAGGTCGAGGGGTGCGAATTAAAAATTTTGGTGTGGTTGACGTCAACAAATCACGACGTTACAACAAGTTTGAACCATTCATCCTAGAATCACAAGCAGAACAAGTAACGTTCGTTCCATATCCGCGAGTTCGAACCACTGGGATCTCATGTTTATCGGTTATTAAAATAGCTCCAAGGGGTAAAATTGTTGGTGTTGATGATCTTCCAATGCAACAAGATTCTTGCCTTGACATTACAGAACCAGAGATTACGGACAACGTTCTTTTAATTGATCCACGGAACATGCAACTTGAATATCTACCTGACGACACAGAAGAAAAAGGCGATTCCGATGAGTTTGAAGAAAGTGACGATGATGATGAACCTGAAGATGATGATCCCAATGAAGATGATGAACCCAACAAAGATGATGATTCTGATTGATTTATTATTTAATTGCTTTAATTTGTATAATAAACGTAATTTTTGGTTTGTGTAATGAGCGGAGATAATCGAAGATGGGATCGTAAGGATTGCCGCAGTTCCAATATTACGCAAACCCTGGATTTTTAGGGTTTGGGTAATATTTGACATGCGGGAGTACTTACGATCCCATCTCCGATTATCTCAGGTTATTAGTATTACGACGATGAAAGATATAAGTGTCGTAACATCGTCGTAACATAAATCGTCGTAATATCGTCGTAGCGTTACGACGGCATTACGATGAATTATGCATAAATCGTTGTAATGCCGTCGTACACCTAAACCATAAAATTTTGGGTTTAGGGTTTTGAGTTGGATATATATGTTTGGTTTTTCATCGTATCACTTGTTTTACGTAAGTTCTAATCATTGTATAAACAAATTTGAGTTCTCACAAAAATCAATTACATTCTATAAGTCATGCATGTTACGAATATACTTATAACAACGAATGCTATACATTATTATGTAAGATAAAGAAATTTACGACGATATAGATTCAATCGTCGTTATTGAGTCTGTTGTTAACTATGACAAGTATTAGATGCACAAATATACTTCGTTCTTACTTCCAGGATATGTGTATTGTAATTTAGGGTTTAGGGTATAGATTTAATTCATTACAATGAAATTACGACGGATTGGTTGTAATGTCGTCGTAACGTTACAACGACATTACGACGATTTTTGCTTAAATCGTCGTAATGTCGTCGTAACACATAAACCATAAAATTTAGGGTTTTGGGTTTTGGGTTGGATATATAGGTTTGGTTTTTCATCATATATCTTGTTTTACGTAAGTTCTAATCATTGTATAAACAAATTTGAGTTATCACAAAAATCAATTACATTATATAAGTCATGGATGTTACGAATATACTTATACGAACGAATGCTATACATTATTATGTAAGATAAGGAAATTTACGACGATATAGATTCAGTCGTCGATATTGAATTTGTAGTTTACTATGAGAAGTCTTGGATGCACAAATGATACGATTCTTCCCAATTTCGGCACTTCGAAGGCGGTAGATGGATAATCCTAGATTCCAATAGGTTCGCGGAGAAGGATGAAAAGGCGTGAGAACAAGTCTCGAAAATCCTTATGCCCCTAACTCGACTTAGAACGCTCCAAAAGAAACAAGGCGGTGGAACTTCGGAAGGTAGAATCCGCGGAGTAAGAAGACAAGGCGTGAGATCGAGATCCCAAAAATCCATGTGCCCTAGACTCGACTTAGAACGCTTCTACAAACCTTAGTCGTCGAATGGTATCGTCAAGAGGGATGAAGAACTCTTGATAAACGGAAGAGATTATTTGGCTAACCACCAAGTAATCGAAAATTTCTAAAAGAACAAAGGAGAAAACACTCTCACTTTTTAAGAAACAACTTTTGATTGAAAAAGATGAATGAAATGATCAAAGATCTTACATGGTTTATATAGGAAATAAAGTGGGGAAAACAAGGGGAAAATGTGGGGAAAACAATGCCTAGAAAAGTAGCAAAGACTCATTAAAACTTGGACTAGACTCTTTGACTACTTTGACTCATTTAAAGGCTTGTTTAATGATCCTTGGAGTCCTTGGTCGAAATTGATCCTTGCCCATGGAAGAAGTTGGGCCAAATGAAGATGTAAGCCCATTGCCTCATTAAAACCCCTCTTGGAAAACCAATTGGGACAAAACCAAGAGTAGGAAAAAGAGTACAACAAACTCACACCTTGGGCCGAACCTCAAAGTCCATCTTGAGCCTTATCATGTTGAAAACGTGATGTGGGTGTTGACCTTTCTCCTCGGACCAAATTTCTTTGAGTAAGCCGCGAACAACTCCATTAAGCTTCCGAGACATTGCCCTCGTCATTGGTCCTTCGGGTACAAGTGTTGCGTCTTCGTGACCTTCCTTGTCTGTAGCCATTATCATATCATCCTCCCCCAGTTGAAAATGATTTGTCCTAAAATCAGGACTATTTGCAAGGAAAAGAACCAAATTAGAATCTTCAAAGTATAATAACAACATATACTCACCTTGCAAACATTTCTTGTATGTTTTGGAAGTAATCTGTGATGGGACTTGAAGTTGTTTGTGCTCTCTAGAGTCTTCAAAGTCAGAACGGTCATTGTTCACAAGTTTCAGTAGTCCCTCAGCTCATGTTCCTTCTTCTTGTCTGAATTGGTCTCCATCGGGTCCGATTCGTGGTTTGTGAACCAACTTATAATATGTATGACCAAACAGCAAAATACCATGACCATTAGTCCCTAAATATATGTTTGGTTGAAAAAACTTACCCTTCCCAGTAGTGGTTTGGCCGTTTGAACGCTCTTTTAGTTCAAGACTCGTTTTGGCGAAGATAAGGCCATCAGATGGGGTTTTCAAAGGAAGTATGGGATTTATTTGTCCAAGCTGAATCCTGCTTCGACTACTTTCTTCTAGAGGTACACTTGGTCGATGAAAATCATTTCCCTCGGTTGAAATTCGATGATTTAGACCTTCCCTCATTTGTTGCAAGTAATTTTGGTGCTCGGGAACAAAGGATCGATCGATCAGAATGGTAGATCGATCGATCGAATCTTTCTGATATGATTCAATTTGTTGCTTACTTCCACGGTTATCTTTTGAAGTTGTATCCTCAAAGCCCTGCAAAAGAGAAGTATTTTCACTCGGTGGCACCGGTGTGGGGTGAGTAAAACTCATGGGAGTTTTCTTAAACATAAATAAAGATTGTTTAGAAAGCAAAGCATTCTTAACGTCACTTTTCCTCACAAGAGAGTTTGAATTTCTCATGAGATTGCTCTCAAAAGCCATTTGCTTGGTTTCTCTCAGACTCTCTTTTGGGTGATTAGTGTTTGGGGATTCACTCACAGTGCTTTCTTTCTTCCTTTTCTCTTGTAATAACTGATCTTGGCGGACTTCTTGTGGCGTCATAGGAACAATAGTGATCTTTCTTTCTTTGATCCCAAACGAGTACTTGTTGGATGAACCATCATGCATTTCGATATATTGCCACGGTCTTCCCAACAGAATGTGACCAGCCTCCATTGGCAACACATCACACAAAACTTCATCCACATATTTTCCAATCGATAAAGGAACTCTTACTTGTGCGTTTACCTTCATGTTCCTTTGGTTGTTCAACCATTGAAGATGATATGGATGAGGATGCTTCTGCATCTCAAGATTAAGCTTTTCCACCATGGTTGTGCTAGCAATATTGGTACAACTTCCTCCGTCAATGATGAGACTGCACACTTTCTCTTTCACCAAGCACCTCGTGTGGAAGAAATTTTCACGCTGCTCTTCCTCTTTGGCCTGGTCTTGTATCACCAATGTCCTCCTTAAGACTAATAACTCTCCTTTCGCCGCATACTCCTCGTTCTCCTCTAGAGCTGGTGTAGAATCCGAGACTTCTTCTTCCTCGGTCTCGATCTCGTCCTTGAGTATCATAGCTCTTGCATTCGGACATTTGTTGGAATAGTGTCCCTTCCCATAACACCTATAACACTCAATGTCACGATTTCTTAGATTAGAACTCTCGGCTTTACCTTTGTAATCATGGCCGGTCGCGATCGGTTTCGTCTCCACCTTCGGCCTTGAATCAGATTTTGGCCTAAAGCTCGGCTTCTCCTCCTTGAAATAATTTGGCTTCGAGTTGGATCCAATACTTTGGCGTGAGACTCCCCTCCTCTTGAGTTGCTGCTCTACTAGGATCGCCTTATGCAACATTTCGTCAATGTTCACATAACTTTGCATCTCGAGCCGATCTTGAATATCGCGGTTAAGGCCGGACAGAAATCTCGCCATAGTTGCATCTTTGTGCTCTTCAACGTCGGCCTTCATCATGAGTGTTTCCATCTCTTGGAAATAATCATCCACGTTTTTGCTTCCTTGGACAAGTCGCCTCAAATTTTGATGTAGCTCTAGGTGATAATGACATGGTACGGACCGTCTCCTCATGATCATCGTCATCTCGTCCCAAGTGGCAACTGGACGTTCTCCATTACGTCTCCTATTGGTCACCAATTGATCCCACCAGTTAATGGCATAACCATAGAATTCGGTTGCGGCTAACCTTATCTTTTTGTCCTCGGTGTAATTTTGGCAATCGAAGACAAGCTCGATCTTCTTCTCCCATTCTAAAATGGCATCGGGGTCGTTCTTGCCGTAGAACGGTGGAATTTTAAGCTTAAATCCTCCAAGGTCATTTCGAGCCTCCCTTCGTCTTGGTCTCCGTTCGGATCCACTAGATGAGTGTTCGTCTTGAAGATAGTAGTTATCCTCGCCATTCGGATCTTGTCTCGCCCGTTCTCTCCTCCTTCTTCCCGGTTCCTCACGGTTATCATTGTTCACGGGATGGTTGACGGGATTGACATTTATGGGATTAACGTTGTTAGCGGCTCCCGCTACTTCTCCTTGCACCGGTTATCTTGCCTCAATTCGATATAACCTTGTGTTTAATACTCCAAACATCCGAGTGAATTCTGCCAACATGGTTTGGACGTTAGGCGCGGGTGGGGTAGTTATTCCGTCGTCTGACATCGTACCTCGCAAAATAAAACAAACACGTTAGTAGAAATTCCTCACAAAAATTCCCTCGGTGTTTCCCTCAAGTTTTTCACTCTTCTCTCAAAATATCCTCACACTCTAGTGATTTCTCCAAGGTTCGTAAAGAACTAATCTACACAACTTAATGGTAGACTACAAACAACCACACGGTAAATCAAGTGTTTTAGATAGAGAGAAAAGAATTTCAATAACCAGATTTTTTTCTTCATTTTTTTTTTATTTTCGTTTTTTTTTTTTTTAATTACTGGTTTCCTAAAAGAAATAGATATAAAAGAAAGAAGATGAACGGATAGAAAAGATGATGATTTAGAATATGAAGAGATGAGAAAATGGATAGATATTACCTGATCCTCAAAGTGGGCTCTTGATACCACTTGATATGATTCTTCCCAATTTCGGCACTTCGAGGGCGGTAGATGGGTAATCCTAGATTCCAATTGGTTCGCGGAGAAGGGTGATAAGGCGTGAAAACAAGTCTCAAAGATCCTTATGCCCCTAACTCGACTTAGAACGCTCCAAATGAAACAAGGCGGTGGAACTTCGGAAGGTAGAATCCACTGAGTAAGATGACAAGGCGTGAGATCGAGATCCCGAAAATCCGTGTGCCCTAGACTCGACTTAGAACGCTTCTACAAACCTTAGTCGTCGAATGGTATCGTCAAGAGGGATGAAGAACTCTTGATAAACGGAAGAGATTATTTGGCTAACCACCAAGTAATCGAAAAGTTCTAAAAGAACATAGGAGAAAACACTCTCACTTTTTAAGAAACAACTTTTGATTGAAAAAGATGAATGAAATGATCAAAGATCTTACATGGTTTATATAGGAAATAAAGTGGGGAAAACAAGGGGAAAATGTGGGAAAAACAATGCCTAGTGATATGCTCAAATTAATACCCTATAAGTACTAAAGCAGTTGTTGCAGTATATGTAGGGGTCGAACACAAGAACTCAAGGAAACACACAATAGATTATATAGATGAGAATTAAGCTAAGAGATCAATGTAATTAAAAGCAAAACATAAATTAAACTGGTTGTAAGTTCGATTGGAGAAAGATAGGTTCAGGATATTTCTAAGGAAATTCAATGAATGCAGATAAACTAACTAACATGATTCAAATTTAGCGCGATTCTTAAACTCAAATCACTAAAGTATAGTTAACCAACTCTCGTTGCGAAACTATCTAAGTCTAAATCCTAGAATTCCAAATCTCTTTGAGAATCCTAAAGTCTAAATCAGCTTTTAGTTCAAGTTTGATTTGTTCACAAAACAACTAAACCAAATCTCTTTGCGAATAGTTATTTTGCTCACCCTAGGTTCTATCAGGTTTCTCAATTGCACTCTCGTGCCAAATCAATTAACCTAAGATCTAAGTTCTAGGTGATCAATCTAGATTTTGTTTGAAAACAACCTATGGTGAAGAACTAATTCAGATTATGAACCCTAACAACTAATCAACCTAGCATTCAAAGAAATCCCTTATGAGAACCCTAAACCTAACAAGAGATCTACTCAGACATCGAAATTGAAGTAATAAACATGACTGAATAAATACTCAAATAAATAATAAGAAAGAGTAACAAGCGGGTTCGAAATCTTCTCTCGGACGAACATAGTTTCAGACTTGTCTCCCTTCAAAAGCTCTCTCACAAAACCAAAGTAAAATAAAGCATAGCCATCAAAGTGGCTGTAAAATCCTAATAAATAACCTAAGTCACGTTTTGGGGATTCTTGTAAATAATAAAGTCTTCTGGGCAATTTTGCAATTCTTCAACTCTTGGAAAAGTCGCGATCGTGTCTTTTTGCAGTGAGTATCGATCGATACTAGTCAGTATCGATCGATACCGAGGCTTCAAATCGGGTACTCAGCTACACGAACTCCTGCTTTGCTCCAAAATGCTCCAGAAAGCTCCAATATCTTCAATTATGCTCCAAACGTGCTAAAACCTGAAAAGACTCGAAAAGACTATGAAAATACTAGGAAGACTCTATAAAACAGACTTATATCATGGCCTAAAAGGGGTAAAAACCATGATATATCAACTCTGCCAGACTTAGCATTTGCTTGCCCTCAAGCAAAACAGAAAACTAAACCAGAGAAAGAGGTTTGAAAACACGGAGACTCACATGTTCATGAAACATTGCAATGACCATTTTCCTTAGTACTCCACATATCACCTAACCAGTTCCAAATCTAACCACCATGTACTTCTCCGTAGACATTCGCAGCTTCCCAGACTACATACATTATTTCACAGCATCATTCAATTAAACCCATCATCGCCAGTTTCATCGCTGTGATTAATACCAAGAACCTTCTAGATTCTTTCTCATACAATATCATGACAAGGAACCATCCAATTTCACACTTTTTGGTATTGTTTTCTCTCTCCCAGACTTGTTTCTTGTCATGTTCTTTCTCTTTTTTTAGATCTGCATATACACATTAAGGTCTGAAACGCGAGTATTGATGGTGTTTGCCACCGAATCCCCGGTTCTTCCCTCTCTATGTATCAAAGGTCTAGGCGAATAGTGGTATCATTGGAAATTTTCCTAACCTCGCTTTCAACCTTTGTGTGATTATTCTCTCTTAAGTAGAATAATGGGATCGTTGGAAATTTTCCTAGCCCTCTACTCATAAGAAAATCATTTCATCTTTTATGCTCTTATTTATCAACTTATAACAAGGGAGAGATATACCATTACTTTAAACACATGGGTTCCTTTGTCAGATATGAATGATGAATCAAGCTCTATGAATACTAACCACATCGATGAAGTGAAAAAATTTGGCTCGGGCTTTAAAGAAATTTACTGGAAACATGAGTGTCTTCTAGTTAACCGGTCAGCCTTTGGATTTTTCATTAGTCGATCTAGAACTGATTCTGTAACAATGGTTACTTAGAAGCAAGGTCAGAACAAAAGATTCAAGAAAAAGATTACAATCCCCAACAGGTTTTGACTCAATAAAACAAATTTTAACTAAAAAACGACTGACTCTAAGAAAACAAAAACAATGTCAGCGACTACCTCCCCCAGACTTAAATAACACTGTCTCCAGTGTTATCTAGCCCAAGGTTGGTGAAAGAAAGCAAATGAACAAAGTGGAATTGTGAAAAAATGAAAAATTACCGAAGTGGGGTACGAGTGTCGACCGACACCCAACTTGGTATCGATCGATACCAAGTATTAGTCAACACAGGTGATTCGTTTCTCATTCGCATGGGGTGTCGACCGATACCAACAGGGTATCGATCGATACTCTTGCGATTTCGAGTTTGCTCCTTGTTTATCCTGACACAAAACACAAAACACAAACGAAAAATGAAAAGAAAAAGACTTTTATACAAACTCACCAGTGGGTTGCCTCCCACCAAGCGCTCGTTTAATGTCATTAGCTTGACTGTAAAGCCGTTCAGGCGGTAGGTGCATCATCCAGAGGCATCATGTGTCCGTATGGATCTCGGCTTTCGCCCAATAGTGTTTCACCCTTTGTCCATTGACAGTGAACTCTTCGCTTGAAGGATTTGTCAGGACAATCGCACCATGTGGTCTAACTTCCTTGACTGTGAAAGGACCTGACCAACGAGAACGCAATTTACCAGGAAACAAATGCAAACGAGAGTTATACAGAAGTACCTGATCATTTGGTTCAAAGTATCTAGAGATGATTTTCTTGTCATGGTATGCCTTAGTCCTCTCCTTGTACAGCTTCGAGTTCTCATAGGCAAGATGCCTAAGCTCATCTAGCTCATTCAGCTTGATCAATCGCTTCTCAGCAGCATACTTGATGTCGAAATTCAGCAACTTTGTAGACCATGCTGCCTTATGCTCGATTTCCACTGGAAGATGGCACGCTTTTCCATACAGCAAGTGAAACGGTGTAGTCCCAAGTGGTGTTTTGTAAGCAGTCATGTAAGCCCAAAGTGCATCATCCAGCTTCACTGACCAATCTTTCCTGGTGACATTCACTGTCTTCTCTAAAATCTCCTTGATATGCCTGTTGGAAACCTCAACTTGTCCACTGGTCTGAGGGTGATAGGGAGTAGCAACACGATGGTTTACGCCATATTTCTTCAGCAACCTCTCGAAAATTTTGTTGATAAAGTGAGAGCCACCATCACTTATCACAATTCGACGTACTCCAAATCGAGGGAAAATGATGGTTTTAAACAGCTTAATGACCACCGAAGAATCATTGGTTCTGGTAGCAATGGCTTCAACCCACTTAGACACATAATCCACATCAACCAAGATGTATTTGTGCCCATATGACGAAGGAAAGGGACCCATAAAATCGATGCCCCAACAATCAAAAATCTCAACCTCGAGGATGAAATTATGTGGCATCTCATGTCTCTTATTGATCTTCCCTCTCCTCTGACATGCATCGCACCGCGAAACGAAGGCATGAGCATCCTTAAACATAGTAGGCCACCAGAAGCCTGCTTGAAGAACCTTGGAAACTGTCTTAAAAGTGGCAAAGTGTCCAGCATAGTCGGATCCATGGCAATGAAACAAAACATTAGGTACCTCTGATTCAGCAATGCATATCCTGTAAATACCATCAGAACAATGCTTGTACATGTAAGGTTCATTCCAAAAGAATCGCCTTATGTCACGCATGAACTTCTTCTTGTTATATCTCTTGAGGTGCTTTGGCTCTGCATCTACAGCGAGTTAGTTGGCAATATCAGCATACCATGGTTGATCAGAATCGGCTGCATCGACTAGATACTGTTCTGAAACACTAAGTGTTAGAGGGGGGATTAGCACCCCTGGTTTAACTCGGTTCGAACCAAGACCGGTTCAATCAAGACACGTTTACGATGGTTCGGATCAAAGATGGATCAACCCGAAAAACATTGGGCCGAGCTCGGAATCTCGCTGAAAGCCCATCTCGGCTACCGAACTAGACCCAGCGAGAGCCCAGCCCGTTACAACAGATAATGATCGAAGTATTTCCTTTTTCCCGCCGATCTCGGAAAAGGAAATATTCCTCTCGATTAAAAGGAAGATATCCTTATCCCGGAAAAGGAATCGGAATATTTCCTTCTCCTAATCGAACTCGGAAAAGGAGATATCCTCCTTTCGACCGCCTCAAAGACACTATAAATAAAGGAGGAGGCTCATTCATTCAAATATCCACAACTTCCACAGAGACCAGAGAATACGAGAGAGCTCCTTTACCGATCTCAAGTTCTTATGTCTTTGCCATCTTACTAAAACTCTGTTGTAACGCCGACTCTTAATCAATAAACGAGATTCCGATTAAAATACTGTTTTACCCCTTTTGTGTGATTTACGGATCAACAATTGGCGCCGACTGTGGGGACATAATAGAACAGTACTTCCGGATATCATTTGATTGAGTTCGGCAATGGCTCTTCCAGTCGACAATTCCGAAGTCAACCTCAACAACTCGGACAACGACGACCGAAACCCTCGCACTGACGAACCCAATCCAATCAATACCGAGCTACCAACAATTGGAGGAGGGCTCCCTCCGACCTTACCTATTGGAGGGGATAATCAGACCAATCCCCCGAGAACTCTTCCGCCGCTTCCAGCGATCTCGGCATTCACGGACCCAACGACCTTTATGGAAGCCATGGCGGCACAGTTCGCCGAGATCAACAAAAAGAACGAAGAGCGGATCGCCTCACTGATAGCATCCCACTTCGAACGCCGAAACCAGATCAGCACCCTCGATCCAAACCTGATCACGCCCGCCGGCGAAAACACATTACGCCGGAACTTTCTGCCCGACCTAACCAACACTCAACTCCCAGGCACGACCGACCTACCAACTAGGAGATCCGCGGCCGATTCAGAAACCTACATCTCGGACCAAATCGCCATGAACCTAGAATTTGCAAAAGTCCAGGCCCAATTACAAGACATGCGATCGAAGGTCCACCAGGCGACAAGCTCGGCACCGGAGATCGACCGAGTGATTCAGGAGTCACAGAGGACCCCATTCACGGACCAAGTCATCAACACTCCAGTCCGGCGATTGGAGAGAGTCAAAATCACGCCATACGATGGGTT
>PKML01043648.1:761084-788279 GCA_002933935.1 Eutrema yunnanense
GTGAAGAACTATAATTCAGATGGTGAATCCTAAACAGATAATTAACCTAGCATTCAGAGAAATCCTTTATGAGAAAACCCTAAACCTAAGGTGGATCTACTCAGACATGGCAATTGAATCAAAAGACATGTTTGAATAAATCATCAATAAAATAAGAATAACAATAGGTTCTTGAGATCTGATCTCGGACGAAGGGAAATCAGACTTGTCTCAAAACCAGAGTATAGAAAATAAAGCTTAAAAAGGCATAGCCTAAACAGATGGCTGAAAACTCCTATTTATAACCTAAAACACGACTTGGGGTCTTCTTGTAATTATTAAAGACTTCTGGGCACTTTTGCAATTCTTCAAGTCTTGGAAAACTCGCGGGTCGTGTCTTGCTGCGATGGGTATCGATCGATACCAGGGGGTATCGATCGATGCTTGCCGTGAAAACAGGTACTCAGCAACACGATCTTTAGCTCTGCTCCAAATTGCTCCAGAAAGCTCCAATACTTCCAATAATCCTCCAAACGTGCTATGACCTGTAAAAGACTCTAAAACTCTACAAAACACTAGAAAAGACTCTATAAAAGGACTTATATCATGGCCTAAACAGGGTAAAAACCATGATATATCAGTAATGGGAAATGATCATTCCGTGTAGCTGCATTCAACTTCATGTAGTCAATGCACATTCGATGTCCAATGATAGTTCTAGTAGGAATCATCTCATCCTTTTCATTCTTCACCACGGTTATCCCTCCTTTCTTAGGAACAACGTGCGCTGGACTGACCCAAGAGCTATCCGAAATAGCATAGATAACACCAGCTTTCAAAAGCTTTATCACCTCTTTTTTGACCACTTCCTTCAGATTCGGATTCAGCCTTTGACTCGTCCTCAAGATGAATCCTATGCATGCACAGGTCCGGTGATATACCTAAAATGTCATCAAGAGAATAGCCAAGAGCTTTGCGATACTTGCGCAGCTTGCTCAGCAGTAAGGTAATCTCTGCGTTGTTCAGGGAAGCATTAATAATCACTGGGTATGTGGAATTAGGACCAAGAAAACAATACCTCAGATTTGCTGGAAGTGGTTTGAGTTCCACTTTAGGAGCTTTCTCTTCGCTCCAATCTCCAAGCTCAGCAGCTTGCTTATAACTTTCGGCCAACTCTCTTTCTGACCGCAGGGTATCGATCGATACTAGGGGAGTATCGATCGATACAGGTGGTGCTGTATCGAGCATCTTTGAGAATCGAGCAGCATCATCATCCGAATGAACCTCTGATTCAGCTGAACAGACCAATGCTCTCTCCAATGGATCCTTAGGATGCATCTCGAGGAAGTACTCTTCAGCTATGTTACTGAAAGTGTCGACAAAGAAAGTCTGCCCATCGATGGTTAGTTTCTTCATCATCTTGTCCATATTGAAAGTCATGACCAAATCACCGATGTTGAGAGCGATCTTCCCATTCCCGCAATCAATCAAAGCACCAGCTATTGCAAGGAATGGTCTGCCTAGGATAAGAGGATCCTTAGGCTCAACATCATACTCCAGGACGATGAAATCAGTTGGGATCAAGCAATTTCCAATCTTAATAGGAACATCTTCAAGTAACCCCTCTGGAAGTCTAAATGAACGATCAGCAAGTATCAGGGAGATCCTTGTTGTTATGAAGTCTGTCATCGCCATCCTTTTGGCAACTGAATATGGCATGAGGTTGACACTTGAGCCAAGGTCACAAAGAGAACGCTCAAATCTGTATGTGAATATCGTACAATCCAACACAAATCTCCATGGATCTGGTAGCTTCTTTGGGATCATGTTGGTCAGGATTGCACTGCACTCGTGAGTAATCATCAAGCATCCTTCTTCAAGGTTCACGTTGTTAGACACCATCCTCTTGACATATCTCCTGAAGGCTGGAGAGGTCTTGATAGCATCAATGAAAGGAAGTTCGACAATCAATTTATCTATAATTGCCTTGCATTTAGAGTCTTCTACCTCCTTTTTAGTCTTCCCAGAAGCCCTGGGATAAGGTATCCTCGGTGTGTAAACTCTCTCTGCAACTACATTAGGTACTTCCTTCGAGACCCTAGGAGTTGATTCGACTGCAGGATCGGTATCGATCAATACCGGAGTGGTATCGATTGATACACGGGGTTTTGATTTGTCCCGTGAAAGTATCGTGATAGGTGCCGATCGATGCTGGCTAGTGTCGATCGATACTGGAGCGATTTCAGTATCCTCATCGTCAAGATCGACGAAAATATCTGCAGTTTGGCCAATTTTCACTCCTGGATTAACCTCTTTTCCACTCCTCAAGGTGATTGCATTGATGTGAGCCCTTGGGTTCTCTCCTTTCCCTGGAAGAAAACCTTCTTGCCTTTTCACGGCCTCTGAAGTCTGAGCTACATGAAGTTCCAACTTCTTCTGCTGAATATTAATAGCGTCGATACTTCCACTCAGATCATTGTACATGACATCAATCTTCCCATTGAAATCCACAGTGAGCTTCTGATGTCCTTGAATAAGATGTTCAAACATAGACTCGATCTTGCTATCCGGGAGCTTAGCAGGTATAGGCTGATAGGATGAATTTCCATAGTTCCTGGTATACCCACTGTTCTGAGATGGTTTTTCTGGCCAAACTGATTCGACCCTCCTTGCTGAGAGTTGTTGTTGAAGTTTCGGTAGTTGTTGAATTGATTCCTCTGACCTTGAAAACCAAAACCACTAATGTAGTTAACATTCTATACTTCATCCTCATTGAATACCTCAACATCTTCAGCAAAATGAACGGCTTTCGTTGTCTTGCCCATCAGAAGACTGTGCATAGAATCTAACTTAGCCTGAACATCAGCAATCTGCGATCCATCCATGTTCTCACTCTGCTTCTTTCGCTCAAAATCTGCATTCTTGGTACAATTGCTAGACGCCAAGTTCTCAATAAGCACATAAGCATCATCAGGATACTTGGTATTGAAATTCCCATTGCTCGCAGCATCCAAAATCATCTGATACCTCCAATTAATTCCTCTGAAGAAGAAACCCATCAGCTGAACATCAGAGTACCCATGATGTGGACAATCTCTCTGATACAATCTTCCTCAACTCGTTTTGAAAAAATGGGGGGGCTCAGAGAGGTATGCTTTTAGTTGCACAAAGGCTTCCCCACACTTGTCATCCCAAATGAATTTTTTGTTCCCTTTTAACAATTGATAAAAGGGGAGACATTTGTCAGTCGACCTGGAAATAAACCGGTTTAGAGCAGCAATGCGGCATGTCAGTCTCTGCATCTCCTTTACCGAGCTCGGAGGTTGCATTTCCAAGAACGCGCTGATTTGTTTGGGGTTCGCTTATATTCCTATTTGGGTTCCTATGTAACCTAGAAATTCACCCGAAGCAACCCCAAAGGTACACTTTGAGGGATTCAGTGTCATCCCATACTTATTCAGTAAGTCGAAACATTCCCCTAGCTGACTTATGTGGTCTTTTTCTTTCAAAGATTTGACCAACATATCATCAATGTAGACCTCCATTGACTTGCCCAGGAGGCTGGCAAACATGATATGCTCAATTTAATACCCTAACAGTACTAAAGCAGTCTGTCGTAGTATAGCTAGGGGTCGAACCACAGAAGACTCACAGAAACGCACAATAGATTATATAGAATAGAATCAAGCTAAGCCAAACAATTGTAATTAAAAACAATGCAGAAATTAAAAAGAGTTGTATTAAATCAGGAAAATATAGGCCCAGGGTTTTTCTCAGGAAATCAATGAATGCAGATAAACTAACTAACATGATTCAGATTTAGCGCAGTTCTTGAACTCAAATCACAAAAGTATAATTAACCAACTGTCGTTGCGAAAACTATCTAAATCTAAATCCTAGGAATTCCAAATTTCTTTGCGAATCCTAAAGTCTAAATCAGCTTTAATAACAGGTTTGATATGTTCACAAATCAATTAAACTAAATTTCTTTGCGAGTAATCAATTTGCTCACCTAGGTTCTATCAGGTAATTAATCGCACTGTCGTGCCTAATCAATTATCCTAAGATCTAAGTTCCAGATTCGTCAACCTAGATTTAGCTTTGAACACAACCGAAGTGAAGAACTATAATTCAGATGGTGAATCCTAAACAGATAATTAACCTAGCATTCAGAGAAATCCTTTATGAGAAAACCCTAAACCTAAGGTGGATCTACTCAGACATGGCCATTGAATCAAAAGACATGTTTGAATAAATCATCAATAAAATAAGAACAATAGGTTCTTGAGATCTGATCTCGGACGAAGGGAAATCAGACTTGTCTCAAAACCAGAGTATAGAAAATAAAGCTTAAAAAGGCATAGCCTAAACAGATGGCTGAAAACTCCTATTTATAACCTAAAACACGACTTGGGGTCTTCTTGTAATTATTAAAGACTTCTGGGCACTTTTGCAATTCTTCAAGTCTTGGAAAACTCGCGGGTCGTGTCTTGCTGCGATGGGTATCGATCGATACCAGGGGGGTATCGATCGATGCTTTCCGTGAAAACAGGTACTCAGCAACACGATCTTTAGCTCTGCTCCAAATTGCTCCAGAAAGCTCCAATACTTCAAATAATCCTCCAAACGTGCTATGACCTGTAAAAGACTCTAAAACTCTACAAAACACTAGAAAAGACTCTATAAAAGGACTTATATCATGGCCTAAACAGGGTAAAAACCATGATATATCAAAACATCATGTTCATAAGTCTTTGGTATGTCGCTCCTGCGTTTTTGAGGCCTAATGGCATCACTTTATAACAGTATGGTCCTCGTTCTATGATGAAGGATGTCTTATCTTGGTCTTCAGGGTTCATTTTTATTTGATTATATCCCGAGAACGCATCCATGAAGCTGAGGAGCTGGTGCCATGCGGTAGCTTCCACTAACCGGTCAATGTGAGGTAGTAGGAAAGTATCCTTCTGGCATGCTTTATTCAGATCCGTAAAATCCACACACACTCGCCATATGCCATTTTTCTTTTTCACCACGACTGGGTTGGCTAGCCAGTCGGGATATTTGACCTCCTTGATGAATCCAACACTTAGCAACCTTGTGACCTCACTATTAACAGCCTCGGTCTTATCAGGTCCAAATTTTCGACGTTTTTGGCGCACTGGCTTGTGATTTGGATCGACATTGAGCTCATGTGAGATGATGCTTAGATCGATCCCGGGCATATCGGTTGTTTTCCATGCAAATGAACCGATATTTTCTTTAAGGAAGGCTATTAATTGGTCCTTTTGGCCCCTGGAGAGGTCGGATCCAATTCATATCTTTTGGTTATGATGAAACTCGTTAACCACGACTTTCTCGACAAAGTCCTTGCGAGGTCCGATGGAGCCTAGGCCACTCTTCTTTCTGGCCAAGCGATCTGCGAGCTCATCCTCACACTGTAATCGCTATAATGTGATTTCCTTTGCTATTTGGAAACCTCCCATGTAGCATACTATGGATGCCTTTTGACTCCCCTTCACTGTTGCGATTCCATGCTGGGTAGGAATTTTATACATTGATGGTAAGTTGAGGATACAGCCCTCATTGAATGCATCCACGTTCTACCCAGGATGGCATTGAATGGGGCCGGCCTATCTATTACTGTGAATTCTACCATCCTCCTTACTCCAGCTGCTATCACAGGGAGTCTTATTATTCCGAGGGATAGCGTTGTTTCCCCGGAGAAAATGGTTAACATCATTTTATCCCCCTCGATTTCGTGATCTGGTATGCCCATTTCCCTAATGACACTTAGGACGATAAGTTCTACGGAGCTCCCGGTGTCCACGAGCATCTTAGTGAGCTCACATCCACCCACTTCCAGCATAATTAGGAGAGCATCGTCATGTGGAGAATCTAGTTCAATGGCCTTGCTTTCCCATAACGAGATTTGCGTGTCAGGTCCCTTGAATGGGATTCTGTCGCGTATGTCAGTGTTTACCATCCTCCGTTGATGTATCTTGATTGAATTCACGGAGTTGCGACACAACTGGGATCCTCCATGAATGAAATTAATTATCTTCTTCGTGCTGGGGGGAGGTAGATCCGCCTCCTTATCCTTAGGGGGATCTCGCCTCGTGGCATCCTCGGACGAGCGTTCTCGCTTTCGATCATCCTCAGATGGGCGATCTCGCCTTTCGCCATCCGAGTTGGATAGTAGTTCTTCCTTGGAGGGGGTTTCTCCAGCTCGACATTGCCCAGCTATCCTGCTGTGAATTTCGCAGCGAGCGGCGTCTTCAACTTGTAGCACTCCTCAGTCGAATGACCCTTGATTTTATGAAAATCACACCACTTGCTGGGGTCATAGGGCTTGAATCTGTTTTGAGGTGGGCTTCCTACTGAGTACGAATGCAACCCCTGACTTTGTCTTTGGTCTTGGGACTCCTTCCTCTCGAGTTTTTTAGGACCCTGAGAGTTTGTCGTCTGAGCTTGCTTACTCGAGGTTGTGGGTGCATGCTGCTTCGATTGAGCTGCACCTGCTTCTTCGAGAATGATCCAGCGCAAAGCACGGTGTAGCACATCATCTAGCGATACGGGTTCTCGGATTGTGAGCTCCTCAAAGAATTTTGAGGTTTTTAGCAGTCCATTTTGAAGGGCTTTCAGGGCCGTTGGGTTATGTAGATCGGCAATTTTTGCCTTAATAGCCTTAAAATTGTCAATGTACTTCCGCAACGAGTCATCAGCTTTTGAGTAAGTACCCAAAGATCGGTCTCTGAGGTCTCGGTCTAGATAAATACCAAATATTGCTTCAAGAATGCTGCTTGAAGCTGGGTGAAGTTGTCGATCGAAATCGGCTTCAGTGAGGTGAACCATTCCAGGGCCAAATCCGTTAGATTTTCGGCAAAGAAACGACAGCGTACTGACTCGAGGTCGCCCCCGAGTAGTCGCACCCTTGAGAAGGCGAATTTGAAACTTCTCATAAATGCCTTGGGGTGTGTTTCTCCGTTATATCGGGGAAATCGGATGTTCCCGACATCGCCGAGCTAGGGGCTCGCAATCCGCGAGGTGAATGGGGTCTGATTGACTTCATCAATCACCCTATCTATTTCCGGTGCTGAGCTTAGAGCGGCATGGATCTGCTATCTCATCCGCTGAAGTTTGGCACTAGTTTCCTCATAATATTTCTTTATCAACTCGAACCCATGCTAGGCGCCGGGTCCCAGATCATTTTCGTTATTGCCCGGGAACCGGAGCAGGAACTCTCCAGCGGACTGGGCATGGTTGCTGACCCCATTTTTAGGTCGCGTTTTGACTTCGGGATTGTCCCAAGTTTTAACTTCATTAGCGCTCCCAGAACGATCATGATCGACTAATCGGTCTGAGGTCGGACCTACTCCCGGGAAGGTCACAATTGATGGAGTCCCTCCTTCCGCGGTCTGGGTCGCGGAAGGAGTGAATATAGGGTCCGATATCATCGAGCTAAACCGCGATGTGGTGGCTGAGCCGACCATTCTGCTAGTCGAGGCATTGATACCGGAAAAGTTTAGCCTCGTTACCGGTGGAGGTGAAAATATTAAACCTCCCTGTCCTGGTGCGAACGGGGCTTGTGTCCCAGGTGGGAGGGCGAACTGATCGATGGCGCCTGTCCGAGCCGATCTTTCAAGATCGTCTTGGCGAGCTGCCATTAGGCGATTCTGTTCTATGAGAACCGATATCAAGTCCCGGATCTCAGCTATTTGATCCGGAGCCGGCTGGTTTAAGACTGCAGGTCCTGAAGGATCATCAATTTTGTTGGTCCCAGTTATGACGTTCGCTCTCGAGGTGGTAATGAGAACGTTTGTTGTTCCATCCGAGCCTATCGGAGCGATGGTGTCAGGCTGGGATGGTGGAATGGAGGTATTTATAACTCTGGATGGAGCAGTGACTGTTGCGCTTGTTGTGCCCAACATTATCTTCTTTCGAATGATTAGTTCGCAGGTAAGAAGGAAATTGTTTTGCTCCTTCCCCACATACGGCGCCAAATTGTGAGAACAGAATCTCACAACCTCAATTCTCGGCTTCGCATGTGGTATGTTCTTGAGAATTACTTGGAATATTTGGAGAGAAAGGTTGTATATTGCTTTGTTTGCCAAGAATTTGGTCCCTTTACAATGTGGCTGGTGTTTCAAACTTATACCACCTGAAAATGTAACTGCCTAATCATTATACACCTTAACTACAGAATTAAATTTGTAATATTTTATCTTTAATTATGAAATAAATGAGTTTGACCAGGTCTGAACTTGGTCAAGTGCATGCTCTTGTCTTCCTGCGGGCTCGCCTCTTTTCCTCGTGCTCGGTTCTTCCAGCTTGTTGACTTTCTCTATCTCACGACCTCATTTACTTCAGCTTGTAAACATTCTCATGAGACCTCTCCGTGGGCCGAGCCTTCTTTGTCTAGCCCGTTTAATCGTCTTGGGCCTTGAGCGCGGAATTTGGGCCCAACAACACATGCACCCAAAGACATGAAAGTAGCTCAAGTTAGGTGTCTTTTATTTCCATAGTTCATACAGAGTTTTTGTTTTCCCCTTTCTGACGTAGACTATGTTGATTATGTAACATGCGGTGTTTAGAGCTTCTGCCCAGCACTTGGTAGATATGTTATTCCCATGTAACATGGCTCGAGCCATCTCCTGAAGTGTCATGTTCTTCCTCTCCACGACTCCATTCTGATATGGTGTTCTGGGTGCAGAGAACTGATGTGCAATCCTTTGATTTTCACAGAAATTCTTCATAGCCTCGTTCTGAAATTCTCCTCCTTGATCACTCCGTACTCGCTTGATCCCTCCTTTCCTCGTGCTCGGTTCTCCCAGCTTGTTGACTTGCTCTATCTCACGACCTCGTTTACTTCAGCTTGTAAACATTCTCATGAGACCTCTCTGTGGGCCGAGCCTTCTTTGTCTAGCCCGTTTAATCGTCTTGGGCCTTGAGCGCGGAATTTGGGCCCAACAACACATGCACCCAAAGACATGAAAGTAGCTCAAGTTAGGTGTCTTTCATTTCCATAGTTCATACGGAGTTGTTGTTTTCCCCTTTCTGACGTAGACTATGTTGATTATGTAACACGCGGTGTTTAGAGCTTCTGCCCAGAACTTGGTAGGTATGTTATTCCCATGTAACATGGCTCGAGCCATCTCCTGAAGTGTCATGTTCTTCCTCTCCATGACTCAATTCTGATGTGGTGTTCTGGATGCAGAGAACTGATGTGCAATCCCTTGACAAGATACACTTAATCCCTCATCACACAGTTGACTCACACTAATCAGGTTTGCCTTCAGTCCCTTGACAAGATACACGTTCATCAGCTGTGGTAAGTATGCTTCACACGTTTTCCCTATCCCTTGAATGGCTATGTGGCCACCATCTCCAAAAGTCACTTTTCCTCCTTCTCGTGACTGATTCTTCCCCTTCAGCCTGTCTTTTGATGAAGGCTCATTTTCTCTGTCCTTGGTCTTGTTCAGCCCTTCTCAAGGCTCTATCAAATCTACGAACCAGCATGCTTGCTTACAAGGTCGTCATCATCTGATTCATGTGATTTCTTTTCACACGAAGACAGAGCGAAATTCTTTGGTTTCTTCAGTCCATCCAACTCCATCTCATGAGCTTGTAGCATCCCAACAATTTCTCCAAAACTCAGCTTCTATGTGTCTTGTGACACATTTAAGGCTGATTTATAACCCATAAACCTAGCAGGCAGACATCTAAGGAATTTCTTCACCAATTTCTTATCCTTGTACTTCTTTCCAATTGTTGAAGCTTTCTGAGCCAGTGGGCTTATCTTGGAACTGAAATCTGAAATGGTTTCATGTTCTTCCATCTTCAAATTCTCAAACTTTGATGCCAGCATATCCTTTCTCGAATTTTGCACTTTCGTTGTTCCTTCAAAATGGGTTTGGAGAATATCCCATGCTTCTTTTTCTGTCTCACATCCTTGTATCAGTTCGAAGGTCTTCTTAGACACACTGCAATGAATTGCGGTAAGAGCCCTTGAATTGAACTTGAATTTTTTTAGTTCATCCTCTGTCCAGGTCTTCTCTGGTTTAGCAACATCGTTTCCTTCAACATCTTTCGTTTTAGGCATTTCCCAGCCCGCTACAACAGCTTTCCACGCAAGTATGTCAATACCACCTATCACGGATTTCATTCTTGCCTTCCAAAAGCCGTAGTTTCCTGGATCCAGAATTACCCTCGAGTTGTTGACCAAATCCTGATAACTTTCCATTTTCCTCCCTAAGATCTCACATGTTTAGTAGTAAGCATCTCACATGTTTAGTAGTAAGCACAGATGAAAGCTCTGATACCAAATGAAAATGTAACAGCTACTACTACAAGATGTAAAACACAAGTAACAGGGGTTTATCTTCTCAAAAGAATATTACTAGATAAATCATCAAGAGTACTTTCAAGTCTTCTCTCAATCTCACTAATCTAGTCTCTTCTATTCAAAGATCTATACGTGATCTTCGAACCTCCCAAAGCACCCCTTAGCCCTAGCTTTTGCTTTCTTACAAGAAACCCAAAACCCTTTTGCTAAGTTATAGCTCTCAATGTGTTCCTCATACAAAGGCCAAACACCCTATTTATACAAAATAGAAGACGTCGAATACTAGCCTATGTCGCAAAACTAAAGATACTAAAAGATCATTTGTGATAAGTAACATTCCCTATTTCTTAGGATAAGACTTAGGGAATATTCCTTATTTCCGATATCCTACGAGATCCTCTTCCAGCTCAGCTCCTGCTTCCTGGTGGTCCAAGTCATCTCCCCAAGTCGTCCAACGCCTTGAGTTGCTCGTCTGTATCACTTCCTGTGCTACTTCTCAACTGGTACAGGAGATGCCTCAACACAGCTACATCTTCAATCTCCCCCTTTTTAGCTTTGTGTGTCTCTCAAGCACCTGCATTAAATACTCATGCAAGCACAAATATACAGACAACAGATAGACTCCCAACCATTCCATAAAAAACTTTCAATAAAGATTCGAGAATTGAACACATGGTCTTTAGCTAACCACATGAGCAAAGAAGATAGAAAACAAGGCCTGAAACACAAGGCCTAAGATTTCAAAAGTACAGAGTCCCCAACTCCCCCAGAATAGTGAACCGAGTCACAAAACAAAAACCAACATCAGACATCAGTCTCACTCCCCCACAAATCAAGGCACCTACACTCAGCCACTTTCCTCAGAATCATCTCCCCCTGCTTGGGAGCACACATAAGTTAACAATAGATAGGATTAATTGAATGATATAATGGATAGATATTGTGGATTTGACCAGATTACAAGAAGCAAAATCTAGATTGTGTGTAGGAAGTATGTGATCAGATTACAAGAAGCAATTTTAACAAAATTTATATTCATTCGTATGCATTTTATGTGATATACTATTAATGTGCATGCCAGCGTTGAAAATCTAATACATGTGTATTCTGTGTTGTTTCCTTGCTGCATATACTAGAAATGTTAAATGTGAATTTTCTCAACTTCATCTTAGGAGAGTTTTTATAAATCAAAACGTTTTCTTTTCCGATAGACGTACTAGTGGTATTTGCTAGAATCCATTGCAATCTTTCATTCCTATACACATTGTGTTTTTTGTGGAAATTGCTACATGATTCTGGCTCAATGATGATAGTGTGGAAATTGATCTCGACTCGTGTACATTCAGACATTAACATGTGTATAGAAATTCTGCTAAATTTTGGTTGATTAACTGTGGTGTTGTCTTTGTTTTACTTAGGACTCTACAAGTATTATGAGATTATCCTTGTGGACCGTGCACACAATGCCATCCGAAATGATCCCAGGATCTGCAACCCAGTGCACAAGCACAGAGAACTCAGAGGACTCACCTCAGAAGGAAAGAAGAATCGTGGTCTTCGTGGAAAGGGGCACAACAACCACAAGAACTGACCTTCCCGCAGGGCTACCTGGAAGAAGAACAACAGCCTCTCTCTCCGTCGTTACCGGTGATGAGCTCTATGTATTGTTTTTCTCGAGTGGGTTTGTGTTTCAGATATCTTAAATTACCAGACTTTTACATTCAAGAGTTTGTTTGAACTTCCTTAAAACTGACCATAATGCTAAGTTTCATTTTGATGGTGGTTTTGTTTTTACTTAAATATTGAGCGTACCTTATCGGTTCTAAATGCAAATAAACTTGGATGTTTTAACTATAAAAATACACTATTTAATACTCAATACTTTTAAAATCAGTCGATTAAAAAATTGAATAAAAGAGCTAAAATATAAGCTTCTGTTTATAGCTCCTCTCTGTCTGGATGCAATATATGGTGCTTCTTCCCACAATGGTTTATTTTACAACAAACAGTTGGATACCAAACATATGAACATTAATATTACAAAATTTACAGAGGTTTGTTCGATTGCAGATTCATTGATTCAACTTTTTGGTAAAAAAATTTGGTAATCAATGCTCCCGTGACTAAAGTTCGCATGTGTTAGCGTGACCTCAATTAATTTTAAAGCAAAATGTTAAGAGTGAATAGAGAGGAAGCTATGTGAACTTTTCGTGATTGATTCGAGTTCCTGCACAGCTTTGCACTAGGCTGTAGTTATGAATGTATAAGCTTAATCAATACTATAAAAACACAAGGAGTCTCTCAAGCACTGACAACTCAGCATTTTTGTACTAGGAGAAGCTGACACATCATTAAAAAAATCTACCAATTAAAACATTTGAAATAATACATGTCACTTTAAATTTTTACACATCAGCTTTCAAAGTTTACAAAATTAGACATGTCATATAAAAACAGCAGAGGAGAAGAAAAAGTAGGAGTCTCTTCCCGTTTTTCTATCGGACTTTGCGGTTTGGAAAATCGAGCTTCGTCAGAGTCTAATTCGAAGAAATTCAGATGCAGAGCCGTCCGTGAGAAAGCCAAAGAGATCGAGAAAGAGAACTCTTCGTCTTCTCCAGCCGAAGAAGTTACAAAGAAATATGGACTCGAAGTTGGTCTATGGAAGGTGTTTTCTTAATTTCTTCCTCCATATTCGTTTTTGTTTTCAATTTTTCTGGTTTTTGCTTTTCGTTCTTTATATATATCAGACGAATCGAAATTGGTAAAAGCAATACGTAATCTAAACGATATTGGTCATTAATCATCTCTATATGTTAGAATTTTGGTGGTTGTTGTATGAATATATGAGCATATGAGCAGATATTGAACTCAAAGGATGAAAAAATCGATGGAGAGAAGAAGAAGAAGAAGTAATCAAAGACAGATGAGGCTAAAGAGTTACTTGCTAAGTATGGTGGTGCTTATCTTGCTACATCCATTACTCTTTCCCTCATTTCATTCTCACTCTGCTACGCCCTCGTCACTTCCGTTGTTGATGTTCAAGCTCTTCTTCTCAAGGTTTCATTCACTTCTTGTTCATACTAAAGTTATGTTTTTTGCTTGAGGTGATTGAGTAAAAGCTGATTTGGGTATTGGGGTTGATGTTTTTGACTTTTTGGTGATTGGAGTGAAAGGTAATTTGGGTATTTTTGGTTTTTAAGGTTGGGATTTCGACGGAAAAGAAAGTAGGAGCCTTTGCTCTGGCTTACACGGTGCATAAAGCTGCATCCCCGATAAGGTTTCCGCCTATCGTGGCTCTGACTCCTATTGTAGCTAATTGGATTGGGAAGACAGTGGAGAAGGAGAAGGATGATTACTCTTTTCCCTTAGGTTATTTGGAGGTATTGAAATGTAGATGTTATAATCACTATATACAGATCCTACACAATGGAAACATTCATGAATCACGTCTCTCTATTTTCTATGTACAATAGTTCACAAGTTAGAAAGATAAGTTCATAAGATACAAAACCAAAGAATGGAAGAATCCAAGTTGTGAGATAGCTTTAGACGTGTCCAAGTGAGATCTGGTTGGTCTTGTTAGGCATCTGATAAGAGGCAATTAGTCTTTATCCACTTGAATTTACATGAAAATCTGTGATCCAACATATGACTTGGATGCAGTTTGACAAACCCGACGAATAAAAAAGTAAGCGAAAAACTTGGAAACGAATTGGTAAAAGCTATTGAATCATCTAATAGTGTGGAAATAAAAAAAGCAGGCAATTTTACACTCCACCTTGTGGTCCAATATACACAACATTGCTCAAGTTCGAGTCTCCAACACTGTTATGCTTTTGTGTTGGCTTCTTAGCCCACCAAAATTTGTTGTCCTTATGCTAAAATTGCTCATCTTGCTTCAATCACTGTGATGCGTTCGTGACTACAAATATTGTATGGTCTTTGATGGCCTGCTTCTCAAGCTTCTATTCAAGGATACGACTGAATATAATGTTCAAGAGGATTTGTGTTTGGGAAGTGAGAAAAATGTTCAAAAGGATTTGTGTTTGGGAAGTGAGATAAATGTTCAAAAGGATTTGTTTTCTATTTCTATCCAGAAAATGTAGATTTTTTTTTTCTTTTCGATTGCATGATATTATTAAATTTATATTTAGAATATAACAAATAACGGGTTACAAAGTATTTAGTTCCTATTCTCTGAAATTTTTAGATCGTAATGACAATCACGGTTTACAAAGTATTTGGTGACAATGAACCAAACGAGAGTTTCCTGTTTCTAAAAAACAATCCACCTTAAAATAATGCTACGTCGAAAACTATATTCAGTTTTTAAAACAGATCATAGTTTTCCATTTTTAAAGTTGAACTTTATTGATCAAGTTAAGAAACTAAAACGGGTGAAACATAATTAGTCTAATCAAGAACTTGCTTATTTTCATATTAACTTTTATCCAAATCAAATTGTTTTTTCTGTAATTTTTACATTCAATGTAGATGGATAGTTCCACTTGAATTTTTTGATTTTTTTTTATATCGTAATGACAATCATGGTTTACAAAGTATTTGGTGAAAATGAACCAAACGAGAATTTGCAGGGTAATATTTCGATAAAAAAAATCAAGAATATCTCAAGGATTTATCTCAATTCTATGGTGATTTTGCAGGGTATATTCACTTCTTAAGGAGACAACTATAAATGGTTTATCATTTTCGAACCATCTTAGAGCTGATAAAGTAAAATTAATCATCCAATCAATGTTTAATCCTCATAACCAAACCAGATATCGATATATATTTTCCGTATCATGAGCAGAGAAGACAAAACCCACGGTTTTCCACCGTTATTCGTTCACAAAGAGCTACAACACACATCCGTCGAACGTGGCCTCGCCGGAGCTAAAGAAAACTCAAACACAAGGCACTGCAATTATCACTAGCTGGAGCTTCGTCTGTTTTAGGTTTAGCCACCGCAAAGGCTTTAGCTTTCACAAGAAAATGCCACATATTTTGGTAATTTTGAATCAACGAATTCATTCAAATAATAAAATATTTTCTTACATGTTATAGACTATGTCATTCTCTATAGTTTTGTTCTACGGGTTATTGACCTTCTCCATGATCATATGACCACTGTGGCGTTGGGTTCTACAGTGGTGATCCTCCAGAGATTTCGGCTCCACGATATGATGGAGGCGATCGAGAAGTGACACGATTTTAGCTTTGGCTCCGCCGGGTTTGGTAGCTATGATCAACGGCGGAGTTCTGATCAAGGTGAAGTAAGATCTTAGATCTCTGAGAACGGTGAGGTGTGGTGGAGTGTCGTTGAGCAAGAAAGTTACGAAGGAGTTTGTTTAAATCAATTGTTGCCGAATTCAAAAGTGATCTTCTTGATCTATCATTTATCTTTGCCTTGGACAATGTTGGAAGGTGTTTCACTCATCCGTCGAGGTTTACAACATTAGTTGATTTTTAGCCATGTGCTTCTTACATTATATAGAATATAAATTTCAAGAATTGTGTCGGCGTTGTTCATTGCTTATGTGCAAGTTTTAACCCATTATATTTTTAGTTGGTTATACATGTTTATACATCTTTCTTGATTTTGTTGTGATATGTAGTGCTCTCGTAAACCATTAATTTAATAATTTTGGTTGGATAAATAATGTTTTTTTTATCAAAAATATAAAGTTTCTTTCATCAATTTGAAAGGGTTCTGCATTTTGTCTCAAATATTCAATTCAAAGATCTTTAGTCTTATTGTTTCAATTTACATCAATTACAAAAGTGATGAATCTTGCTGGAACATCTTAAAAGGGATGACATGCTCAGTTTGACGAATGACTCAAGCGGACCAAACGTGACAAACTAGAGTCCCAACATGAACGTGCTCTCGTGCTCTCTTGCTCTGTTTAGACGCAACAAGTGAGATTTCTTTAGCTTTGATCAATATTTATTTTAATTTTCAAAAACAAAATTGTTTGTGGCTATGTCATGCTAATGTTTATGTCTTTCATTCAATTTTAATGCATAATTTTGAAAACGGTTACAAATAATGAAGAGAACAAAAAATGATAATAAAGCAACGCTAGCATATGAAATATTTTATATGATTGTTACGGTTATAAATGAAAATATAAAAAAAATTAAAAAATACGATTTTCCAAAACATTTTATGTAATCGTTAAAAATAGTTATAAATGAAATAGTACTAAAGTGTTATGTTAAAGAGACGTACTCATAAGTAATATTTTACATAAAAAGTTATTATATAATTGAGTAAAAAACAAAAAAAAACGAAGAGTTATGAAAAAGAGGCAATCCTCCAATTTTTATAAGTGCTGAAAACAGTTATACGTGAAAAATTTATAATACAAAGAGTTATGAAGAAAATACGAGATCTTCCAAATCATTTTAGGATTATTAAAATTGTGAAAGGTATAGAACTAAAAATGATGATAAAGAGATGTGATCTTACTAATAAATATTTTCAAGGATTGTTGCGTCATAAGTAAAAATGTTTAAAATGAAAATAATGATAAAGAAACACGATCTTCCGAAATATTTTTATAAGACTGTTACAATTATAAAAAGTACAAAAATAAAACGATTCAATTTTTCAATAAATTTTAAGGATTATTAGAACAATTATAATTGTAAGTGAAAAGTATTTAATGAATAGTTATATAAAGGTGCAACCCTATGAAACACTTTTAAGGATATTATTATTAATAGATTAATCAAAGTGTTACACTCAAGTTTATTCTGAGTGACTTAAACGTGTAATAGTTTAACTACATTTTTTTACAAACTAGAGATAACACACTTTTTTTTTAAGTAACTAATAATTTACATTGTGCACAAACTCAATGCCTATTTTTCTTCCATCATCGTTGGGTTTAACTCCATGTGTTATTCATAAAAAATTGCATTCAACATATTCATATATCTATGTTACATTTATCTAAACATTATACTAAATAAAAATAAAAAGAAAATAAAATATACGAAAAAGCCCGCGGCATAACGCGGGTATATACCTACTTTATACATAAAAACAGTAAACGCAATAAATTTTGCTCTGGGATGATGATGATTTATATATAAATTGCTTTAACAGTCTTTGGTTAAGAAACAATTTATTAAGGCTAATTGTTTTGATTTTGTAGCTTCAAATTGGAAACTAGAAGAAGTGAAACATAAGTGTGTACCAGAACCATCATTCATTCATTCTTCAGAATATATGCAGACTTCAAACAAAACCAGTTCAGATAACGTTTCTGATGAGCTCCAAATTCAGAGAACCTCAAGTGAAGCATCCTCTAATGTATTTTTCATTTTTGGTCAATATAAACAGCGTCAACATCATCAAGTTCTAGTAGTTTCTGCATAAGCTCTTTGTTCAATTCCATCGCCTCATCATCCACCTGCAACAACCCACAACAAACCTGAGAGTAATCACATTTTCCCAGTGAATGAATACTGATAAGGGTGTGACTCTTTTGGGGGAAGTTAAAATGAAAGAAAGCAGAACATACGATCAAATTTTGTGATCTAAGTTTATCTATTTGAGATATCCTGTAATTATTAGAGCCACCAAGATCCAGAGGTCATAGGGGGCATAACCTTAGTTACCACTTCCAATTCAGCTTATACAGCATATGCAATTTACAATGTCTTTAACACGTCAAGAGGAAAACTACGATGCTCTAAACGATAACGAGTAGAAAGTATTAAGTTTTTTCAGTATTTATAAATGCAGAAAAGGGTATGGCACAGAGGTTACAGAACAGAGAAAAGGTTCATTACCTCAACTGTACTCAGAGGGAGCAGTTCAGAGCCATTGTCAGGCTCGAAGTTCACTCCTTCATCACGTAGCTTTGACAATACCGTTGAGTAGTTCTCATTAGAAGTTACAATTTTGTAGTACCTGACCAAATAGAGAGACAAGAAACACGTGAAACAAAACAAAACAAAAAGAACATAGAAGTATACTTGTGAATCACAGGGAATAAACAATAATACTGACAGGAAGAAAAGTGCTGAGAAACTCCGGTGTATACCTTTCTGCCCTATCTTCATCCGTATCATCTTCATAAGTTGGGGGCTCAATAACATCCTCTGCTCCAGCATCTAAAGCAATAATAAAGAGCTGGTCTTTGTCAGCATCGGTGACCTTTATGTTCACTACCCTAACTCGTCTAAACTTGAACATGACAGATCCTGAATCAGCCATTTTTCCCCCGTAATCCTTAACAACCGATCTAATAGCTGCCACTGATCGATTAATTTTGTCTGTTAAGACCTCGACTACCATACTAACTCCACCATAGCCATATACCTAAAGCATAAAAAAAACAGAGAGTTTATTTCAGAGTCATCAAATCTTATAATTGGACTGAAAAGAAATGGTACGCGGAACTTGAAATTTGGTACTGCAAAAGATATCATCACACTGAATTAGGTACTGAGGTAGTGAAGTTGAGTTAGGTTCAGTAACCACATACTTGGTTAGGATTAGTAATGATATAAAACCAATTCATAGGTTTTAAATTTCCCCACCTTACTAGGATGATTCACCATAACAGCCCCACTTGCAAACATAAAACTAGAATCGAAGCTTGTTACCTAACCTCGTAAATCTTCTCAATAAAATCTTCTTGCCCCTTCTCAGAAGCCTTTTTAATATTACGCTCCACAATGTCCTTGGGTACATCTAGATCCTTTGCTTTCTCAAGTATGGTAGCTAGAACTGTGTTTGAAACTGGGTTTGGACCCCCTTTCTTGACACTGCATAATTATAAAACCCCACACACGATACTCTTTGTCATAAACCCACCAACACAAGAAGTTGAATCCAACAAACTAAACACAGTAGTTGCAACAAAGAAAAGTTAAAAAGACTTACGCAGATACAACCTCCTTACCAATTCTACAGTATAGCTTGGCCTTCTTCGAATCTTGAGCCCCCTGTATTCACCAGAAACTTGAAGCTCAAAGTCCTCCAAATACAATATTAGTCTCAAAAAAGGAGTTTTTTCTTGTTGTGTTCTGCTGTAATATGTAAGTTTCATCTACAATAATACAATTTTTTTTGTTTGTATGAACCGATGATCGAACCTACTCTTCCTCTGAGCCATTTTATCAAACAAGTGGTAGGCATCAACAATCACCAGCTCTAGACTCTTTAAAACCCCCTAAATTGTTTATCCCTAGAACCAAGTAATAGCAGAAAAATTGGAACTTTGAAGAGAGGGAGAAAGGGAAAACGGACCTTTCGGCCAGCGATTTTGGAAGAGCGACGACCCATACAAAGAGGAGATGTTACCCAAATCTTTCTGACTTGACGCTTGCTGCAGTTTCGGTCATCTTCATGCGAAGTAGTGTGAGGAGAGATTGAGGAGAGAGACGAGAGGGAGTTCATCATGGTGAGAAGACGATGGTTTCTGGAGTTGAGAATGGATCTGGAAGAGAAGCCATTGGAGAACCTGAGGAGGATTACTCTCATCGAGCAATGGGAGGCCATAGTTGATGGATTAAGAAGAGAGGAAGGGAAATGAGGTAATCTAGATATGCAAGTTCGTCTTGTATTCGATTATCACGATTATCTCCAAGCTCTCAAATAGGGGTCAAGGGCTTGTATACCTTTATGGCTAAAAAAGGAGGTTAAAATATCTTTGGAGGGCAGAATTATAAATTTACCCTTAATGAAAGATTGTAAAGGTTAAATAAAAGTTAAATAAAATTAAATCGGTAGAAAGACAACGAAAATCACGGTAACTCAGTGGTTACGAGCTCCACGAGCGTCACCCGCGAGCGCGCGCGACTAGGGTTCGAATCCCCTTTGCCTGGTATAACCAGGTAATACTAGGGTATTACCTGATAATATTGGTACAACTGGGGAAATACTGGTAATACTAGTAATACTAATACAAGGACATAGAGTAATACTGGTACAACTAGCCTAGTAATACTAGCGGTGATATTTCATTAAAAAAAAAATAATTAAAGAGTTGATATTTCAATTAAAAAAATCCAGGGGTATTTTCGTCATTTCGATAAAGTGAGGGGCTATAGGGATTAGTTAGGGGCAATGGTGATTTAACCAGCTCTCATAAGGGCATTGGAGGTGATTACCCCTCAAATAGGCATGACCACGGCTTTAACGTGTTTAACATTTTTTAGCCACGTGTTACGATTATAATTTTTTGTTAACCTTAACTTAACCGTTTAATATACGGTTAAAATGGATACGGTTAAATATGATCATATTAATAAGGTTACGGTTAATATAATGAGATATAACTAAATAATTATAAATTTTATATACTAGTTTTCATTCCAACTTATCCATGATTGCACAATTTGTTTTTCTTTTTCTTTTAATTTTATATATTTCATCATTAAACTGTTTTGTTAAAATATTATTTATATTTGATAGAAAAAATATTAATTAGTTTAGCATGTTTAAGTTTTAATTAATATTTCTTGTTTTTAAGATTTGCATTTGCATTTGCTATTGGTAAATTGATTATACATAATTTTCTTTGAATTTTTAATTTTACAGAACTAATTTTAATTATTAGTATATATAATTTTATTTTTAACCTTGCGGTTAACCGACGGTTTTGATACGATTACGGTTAATTAACGGTTACGGTTAATAATTTTTTTAACCATAACCAATATATTTTTACGGTTAACGGTTATGATTTTTAACCGTCTGGCACGGTTACAGTTTGGTTACGGTTTGAAAACGGTACGGTTACGGTCCGAAATACGGTTACAGTTACGGTTCCATTTTGGTCATGCCTACTCTCAAAGGAACATTATTTTAGGCTTTTTCATTTTTTTTTTTAATTAGTTTATGAAGAAAACCAAAATTATATGTATTCTAAGTCCTAATCATTTATGGGAAATTTATATGGGGAATTCAAATTTTTGTTGTTTGTTTTTAAATGCGAAAACGTCATATTTCCCTATGAAGTATTTGGTTGCTGATTATTCATACACGAAGTTTTAAGTCATGCCAAAACCTATACAAACTTTATAATTCATAATATTTTGAATTTCCTACATGAACTTATAAATTGTGGTTAATTTCACCAGAATCGTAAACGGAGTTTGTTTTCTGCTAACGGAAGCTGATGTGGTTGACAGGTGGTTCAACGGTTTGGTCTTGTTTGAGATTTGGTCGATTTTTTTTTTTTTTACTTGTTCTGACAAAACGACGTCGTTTTGGTTATATTAATTAAAAAAAAAAAATTATTCCCAAAACCTTACCTTGCTACTTCTCCTCTCGTCTTCGAAAAACCACAAATTAAATCTCACCAAGTTACAGAGTTGCAAGCCATGGGGATTTGATCCCGTGATTTCTCAGCTCTTATATAAAATGTTATCTAATTTAATCTTCCAGTTTTATGGATTTAACAATAGTGAAGTGATGATGTTATTGCTCGTGAAGGAGATGATACCTTCTAATTCTCAGATGCTGTAGGATTTGCGAGCCCCTCCCATGGATAACGTATTGTCCGTACAATTGATCCCTTTCTCCAATTCTCTCATCTCAACTTCTTTCTCTTCACCAACGTATTTCGCCTTCAAATCAAAATCAACCAATTCATATTAATCTTGTTAAATTCGCAATCGAAAATGATTGAAATCGGAAATAGATCGAATGTCTTTTAATTCAAAATCGAAAGAGATGTGAAATGATTTTTTTCTATGTAAACTAACCAGGAATCTGGTTTTTCCGTTTTCTGGATCTCCTAACAGGCTGATCTTAGAGAAACCATATCATAATCCGATCTACGGTGGCTGTTATCGCGGTCGTAAACTGGTGTGTGTCGTACGAACTCACCACCACCGACGTCCACGGCGGGAATCGGAGGAGGCTGGGGACGAGAGACAGTCGGAGACGGCGTGGCGCGAGACAGCAACAGATATCTCCGTGATTTTCTGGGAGCGCAAGCGACGATCTTGCTCCATAGCTGCCCCGTATATCGACGGAGAATCAGAATCCGACGGTTCACTCTGTTCCTTAGATTGTTGATTCGAACGATTTTAAGGCAGGATTGAGCCATTTTCCTCTCTCTCGATTGATTAGAAGAACGGAGAAGAAGCAAGGTAAGGTTTGAGCGCCATTCTCGTATGCCACTTTTGTTGAGAAAAAATTCTCTCATGCCATGTACTAATCTGGATGCCACTAAAGATGTATAATGCTAATTGTAACCTTAATGATATTTGTAAAAAAAAAAAAAAAAAAACGAAAAAAAAAATAAAAACAGATCGCCATTAACCCGCGAGCCGTTCCTCACCTTCCCTCCTCCTCCTGAGCCGCCATTGTTGCTCAAACCGAGCTCCTTCAACCACGTCCTCCATCACCTCCGGCAAGTTCTTCGTTCTCGTTGGCCTCGGTTTGTTCTCCTTTCTTCATCGGGTTTGGTGAGTTCTTGGATAGGGGATTTGGGGATTTGTTAGATTTAGGGATTTGAAAAGGAATTTGGTTGTTTTGGTAGTACATTTGGTTTGTAATCATGTTTAATGGTAAGAATAGCTATTTCCATAGGTTATTTATCGAATTTAGCTGTTGAATGGTGGTAAATCTAGAGGAAACCACGATTTAGAATCGATCCCAAATCTGGAAATCTGCAGACGTATGACAACTGGAACATATGGTATAACTGAGAGATAGTAGGACAACTGGTTCAAATGGTATATAACTGAGAGATATTAGGACAACTGGTTCAAATGAAATAACTATGACAAATTGTGTAATTCGTAATTTGTGTTTTTTTAATCTTGTTTCCAGGAGGCGATGAGGAAGAGGCACACAAACGTTCATTTTGACTATGGAGGGTACTATACAGAAGAGCATGAATGAGTTTCAATAAATTCCGTATACGCTATATCGTTTAAGACCGCATCTATGGAAGAGATAACTTATTCGATGTTAGTAGAGAAAATATGCAGAAAGATTGCGTTAGATGAAACCCCGAGGAAGCTGAAATTGAGTTATAGCGTCTCTAATGCTGCGAGAGAGTCATATATTGTAGATGACGAGGACGTTTTTATTTATTTGACGACATCGGATGAAAAGGGACTTCGACATGTTATGCATGTGGAGTTGTCGAATGATGATTTGGAAAAAAGTCAGTGGGTCGATCAAATTTCAAGAGCGGGGCGAGGAAGTTCATTTGGTAAGAATTATGGGGAGCCGGCTTCAAATGGGAGAGTTGATGATGCAGATAATGGTGGAATCCTTACTATTTGCAGAGCTGGCGAAATATCAGAACAAAATAACGAGAATATCAATGAAGAGCCGATGAATGATGGTAATGAAGGTTGTGAGAATGATTCACGTAACGATTTTGAGGCTGTGGATAACCATGTGGATGACGGTTTCGATGGTAGACATGAATATGTTGAGCTGCCACCTCCTGTACAAGATAGTCAGTATGTTGAAGAATGGGAAGATGGTACGGTTCTTGAAAAGGGTCAAGAATTTTGTTCAAAGGAGGCAGTGCAAGAACTGGTTCGTAGAGCTGCAAATTTGAACTGTTTTGGGATTCGTACGGTTAAGTCGGATACGGAACGACTTATGCTACGATGTGGTCAAGTTGCACAAGGTTGCAAATGGTATTTACGAGCTGCGAGAATTCAGAAATCAGATTTTTTCAGTGTCAGAGTACATAGAAAGATGCATAGTTGCTCTCGGACTGTTGCGAGCACAAGCAGTTGTAAACAGAAAGGCACACCAGGAATGGTAGCAGCTCTTTTGCATGAAGACTATCCAGGTCTATTAGACACCCCGAGTCCTAAAAATCTCATGAGTATTGTTCAAGGAAGACTCAGTTTGCATTTGTCTTACGCTACGGCCTGGAGAGGAAAAAAACAACATGTAAGTGATGTGCGAGGGAGTCCTGAAAAAAGCTACAAGATGTTGTATTCTTATCTGTACATGTTAGAGAAGGTGAATCATGGATCAGTAACAGCTGTGGAATTGGATGCAGAGAAAATGTTCAAGTACCTATTCATTGCTTTGGGAGCTAGCATTGAAGGGTTTAGGGCTATGAGGAAAGTGATAGTTGTAGATGCAACTTTTCTTAAGTCTGTATATGGTGGTATGTTGGTTTTCGCAACAGCTCAGGATCCCAATCATCACCATTACCCCATTGCGTTTGGTGTAATTGATAGTGAGAAAGATGCTAGCTGGACCTGGTTTTTCAAAATGCTGAAAACAGTTATACCAGATGTTCCTTGAATGGTTTTTATAAGCGACAGACATGCAAGCATCATCAAGGCAGTTTTTGAGGTGTACCCGAGCGCACATCATGGACATTGTATCTGGCATTTGTCTCAAAACGTGAGAGGAAAGGTGAAGAAACAACACAAGGATCATGTCGCGATGAAATTCAGGGATTGTGCTCATATTTATACGGAGAGTGATTTCAACCGAGAGTATGTTGATTTTAGGAGTAGGTATCCTAAAGTCGCCGAATATCTCGATAAGAGCATAGAGCCGGATAAATGGGCAAGGTGCAAATTCCCAGGAGACAAGTACAACATAGACACCGGCAATTCCGCAGAGTCAATGAACAGTGTGTTTAGGGAAGCAAGGAAGTACTCTCTATTACCTATGATTGATGCGATTCTTCAAAAAAATTCTGAATGGTTTAACAAACATAGGAAAGAAGCTGGTGCTGCATCGGACCACAAGAGAGTGGTGCCTTTTGTGGAGAACGAGCTGCACACACGATGTACAATTGCATCGAAATTAGTGGTGACTGAGCTAAACGGCTTCCAACTTGAATACAACGTTATTGGACGCGATGGAAAGAGTTATTTGGTGGACCTGAAAATGAAAAGTTGTTCTTGCAGATGTTTTGATATAGACAAGTATCCGTGTGTCCACGCAATAGCCGCAACGAGAAACCTCATGAGGAAGGATGGGAGAACCGCGAATACCCAAATCTATGATCTCTGTTCTCAATATTACTTGATTGATACATGGGCGTTGGCATATTACAGAACGATTTATGTCGTCCCGCATGACTCTAACTGGATGGTTCCTGCTGAAATAGAAGAATTGTTCGCCTTACCGCCGCTATACACCAAACGATCTGGAAGAAATCAGGAAACACGGTTTCCATCTACCGGAGAAGGTAGCCGGAAGAGGAGAAACAAGTCTGTCCCTGGCATTAACTTGGAGAGGTGGTTGCAGCCCGAAAGTCCTGATGAGTAAACATATTTTCTTCTTTGTAATTCTCGAATTTAACTAAGAACATGTATGTTACTAAGTACTACTAAGAACATGTATGCTACTGTATTTCTCGGATCCTGACAACCAGGTTTAACTAAGTATTACTAAGAACATGTATGTTGTTATATGGCATCGGATTTGTACAACCAGGTTAAACTAAGTACATATAAGAACATGTCTGTACTCGGATTTTTACAACCGGGTTCAACTAGTACAACTACGAACAAAATAATTATACAATCATAATTCTTAATATAATATCCAACTAATATTAAAAATGGTAAATTAAGTTGTAAAAGGATTCATAATACCTAAAGAAACGATTTATAATCAACAAAAAACGAAATAAACATTTTCCTAATACATATGCTTGTTCTCACATCAAATACTCCTTATAGTATAAGGAAGACTTTGTTAATATTCACCTCTTACGATGGAAAAGAGTTGAAAAATTCGATTTCGTGCAAATTGTCTTATGAAAACCTCCTAAATGGTACATAAATGTGGGAAGTCACGTGGACAACTACAACATAATTATTTATATTAAGGTCCAACTTAAAATACGCAAATATCGCCAAAAGCACAACTATGATGTTTGGTGAACAACTGTACATCGAGGGGACAACTATGTTTCTCACTCATTTCGGAACTTCCCTCCTTTTTTCGGAACTTCCCTCTTTTTTCCGGAACTTCCCTCCTTCTCTTTCCCAATTGGTTATTTTTTTTTATTTTTTTTAATTAATATACCTTTTTCTCGACACCCTCTCTCACATCCACTCATTTCTCACATCCACTCATTTCGATAATTTTCGTTTATTCCTTTGAGAGAGAGAGCGATTTCTAGGGTTTGAGAGCAAAAGGGGAAAGTTCTAAAATTTCTGGATTTGGAAGGTGGAGTTCGGATCAACAATCGACAAAGGTAAGTTTTCGCGATTTCAATTTTCGGATTTCTGGGTTTCGATTTCTGGATTTTTCGATTTTTGGATTTTCGATTTTTGGATTTCGATTTTTGGATTTCTGGGTTTCGATTAAGGCATCTAGGTTTCTATTTCTTGATTTCGATTAAGGTGGATTTCTGGGATTCGATTTCTGGAAGGTGGATTTTTGGGTTTCGATTTCTGGATTTGCATCTAGGCGATTTTTGGGATTCGATTTCTGGATTTGCATCTAGGCGATTTTTGGGATTCGATTTCTGGAAGGTGGATTTTTGGGTTTCGCGATTTCTGGGTACATTGAGGATATGGGATTTCGATTTCTGGGTAAATGGCAATTGTCGAGGATATGGGATTTCGATGTCTGTATAACTATTTATGTTTTCCCGTTACAGTGACAATGCCAATAAGTGCAAGAGAGACTGATTCCTCAGAAGAAAGTTACGAGGATCTCTACGCCAGAGAGGATGCTAATTTCGGTATTCCTTCAAAGTGTTGGTGCGGTAAACAAGTGAGAGTCGACGTGGCTAAAACTCCGGGGGATGAAGGAAGAAGATACTACCCTTGCACAGCGAGTGGTGGTGGAGACCTTTGTTATGGTGGAGACCACCTTTTTCAGTGGTGGGATCATGCAATCCAAGAGCAGTTTACAAGAGTAGAGCTCCGACTAGATGAGCAGAGAG
>PKML01043648.1:793766-812486 GCA_002933935.1 Eutrema yunnanense
TTCTTCTTCTTCTTCTTCCTTCTCTTCGACATATCAATTGCTCGATCTCACTTTTTTTTTTTTTTTTTTTGCAGATCCAGCAGCCGGCGAGGCTTCTACTTCTCCAGCCGCCGGCGAGGCTTCTACTTCTCCAGCCGCCGGCGAGGCTTCTTCTTCTCCAGCCGCCGGCGAGGCTTCTTCTCATCCGGCTCCTTCCTCCTCTTCTTCTTCTGTCGGTGGCGGCGAGATCTGATTCCGACTATTTGTCCCTGAATGATACGCCTCAATAAGCCCTGATGGAATCTCTGAGCCATCGCCGGGTTCGCGTTTGAATCGCCGTCGACGACGGGCTTAGCTCCTCCGCCGGTGCCTCCGCCACCTGGGAAGAAGGGTATTCGCGGGGGAAATTAGGATCAGCGTTTACAGAGAGGAAATCGAACGATGGAGACCATTAGGGTTTTGATGTCAGATCGAAAATCGCCAGAGGAAGCAAGACCGTCGCCGGATTCGTAGACGTCGGCGTCGATATTAATGAATTATTATTTTTTTTTTTTGTAATGAATTAAATAAATAAATAAAAATATTTTTTTTTTGAATTTTGTTTTTGTTTTTGTTTTTTGTTTAATTATTTTTTTACAAATAGTCACAAATCAGTCTCTAAATTAGGACTGATATTATAGTCACATATCAGTCCCAAATTTGTGACCGTTTTGCGACCACTTTATTTAGCGACCAAATATTTGCGACCACTTTTTTTGGTCCCAAAATGGTCGCAAACTGTGTTAGAGTCATTTGCGACCATTTTGGGACTTTTTTAGTGGTCGCAAAAACTGTGTTTTCTTGTAGTGGTACTCCCAGTTTCATCTCTATCCCACAAATCTCAGCTTCTTCTCTCTCCCCCCCCCCACGAACACCAAAACAACAATGAGCCGTTCGATTTCCGATTCGGCTCAATTCGCTCGCTCCGTCTTGTTCGTACCTCCTGGTGTTGAAATCGAAGAGTTAACAGAGGATATGGTGCTTCCGGGCTCTAATATAGTAATCGGACCTTTCGCGGGTCATTCCCAAATCAAAGAAGTCGAATTCGTCAAGAGCAGTGCTCAACGAATCAGCAACAACGGAATCTAGCTCCGATTCTTCTTCTTCCGAGAGCAAACCTGAAATCATCATCTAAGGCTTCATTGTTTTGTTTTTGGTGTTGATCCAGATGATCACCGATGAGATTAAAGTGTTATAGTATAGTGTGAAAAGGGGTGAGATTTTCGTAAATAGAAGGGAGGCAGCTTTGCGAGGAATAGATCGGGGTTTATAAGAGATAGTTCGGGAGCATGTGATGAACAGGTCGGGGACCGTATCATTTGTATTGATTGTAGAAACAAGACTGAATATTTAGATTTTCGAACTAGTTCCGAAGGGAATCCCGTTCGGTGTTCTAAATAATGTCGTTACCATAGTATAGAGAGAGAGTTACAGGTGAGAGAGAGCAATCAATTCATATCCCCTTCATAAATGCTTGCTAAGGGGTATTTATAGCAGGGGCTATACAGTTGCTTCCCGCGTTCTCGGGGTGACGTGGCGCTTCCAGCGCTCTTTATGAGCAAGGTACCTCGAGATATATGCCCTAGCTTCTGCGGCGGGTAGATCATGATGAGCTCGACGCCGAACTGCTACGTAGGTAGGGCACTATTAACGAACTACCATCCACGTGTCATCTTCTCCCTTGGTCCCTTCGCACATAGTTGGTGGGGTGTCGGCGCGAGCTCGGTGGGCCCTTGTGTTGACTTTTGGCTGGACTTGGATTTGATGGGCCTTATTTGCTGAGATGGGCCTAACTAATTGGGGGTGCTAAACCCACCTCCAACAATTGGCCCCCCAGTTCGGTGTCAGAAGGCGTGGTGAATGTATCGAGCTTTGATTTTTCGTTAGCTCTGTGCATCTCAGGTCGGTCTCCAATAATTTAGGATCGACTGTTGGGATTCGTTGGGAGGGAATGATTTTTTACACGTGTTAGTCTTTCCCGCCAAGACCGGAGATTGTTAGCGCGTGTCGGCCACGCGGGGGAGTGTGAAAGACGTTTCACGTTCTCCCAAGTGTTTTCTACTTTCCGCGCACGGATACCGAAGCGACGTCATCATTAGGATTTTGATAACCGTGTCTTTTTGCCACGTCTCGAGCCGTCGTTTCGCTTTCCCCTCCTTCTTCTATTTAAACCATCTTCCTCCTTCTTCCGCCTTTCTTTTTTATTCTTCCGCGCATATACTCAAGGTAACTTTCTCTTTCTCTCATGTGAAATTTTTGTCCGGGATTTGATTTCTTCGGTTCTTCGATGTCGGGTTTGTTTATTCGGAAGCTCTCTCCTTCGATTCGTGCGATGGCGTCGATGGTTCGAAGGCCCAGGGTCGAATCTAGCGGTGAATCGGCGTCTCTTAGTGACCGTGATGATTCGCCGACGAGAAGCTCTTCACCGAACGACGGCTCGGAGCGTACTTCTTCTCCGTGTTGCGGCGACGAAGGCGAGATACGGTCTGCTCCCTCGATTTCGGGGTCTGCTCCGTCGATTTCGGGGGCTCACCAAGGGAGGTCAGTGGCTGGAAGACCCTCCTCCGGTGGTCGCGGTGCCGATCTGGGTGGACGAGGAGGTGGAGGGACTGGAAGGGTTCGGAAACCTAGGGCTCCGAAGCTTCCTCAGGTTTCTTACGATCTAGGTGGTTCACCGGCCTGGAGCACCCGGGAGTCCCTTGCGTCTTTGGCGTCGAAGTGCGGATTCCTTAGATCCGCCGAGCTCCGACTTCCCAGGCCGGAGGAACGTCAATGGAGTCCTCCAGAAGTGCGAGAGTTTTCTCTGCATATATGAGAGTTTTTTCACGAAGTGCGGGCTGCGGCTCCCCTTCCCCGACCTGCTCGTTGCGTACTGCAAGAGACGGGGGTTGCTTTTTCCCAGATCTGTCCATCCACAATTCAAGGCATGCTTGTGATGCTGACTCTCGGGTGGGAGTGCGATATGGTGGTGACTCCCCGCATGTTCGAGGATCTCACTTAGCAGACGATGGTCAACTTGGCCACCCTTGGCGAGCGGTACGAGAGGCAGGTGGTCGAGCAGGAGCGGGTGAACGAGCAACTAAAGTTGCATACTGCGGCGAGCGAAGAAGCGTTGTCAGCTGTTATCCGCGAGACCATGCAGGCACTGAAGGACGGAAGGCTCGATATGTCGCTATGGAGTCGTCTATGGAGCAAGTATGAGCCCGGGCGATGGAAGCGGATCAAACGCTCGCCGAGATTGAGGGAGAGAAGGCGCGATCAGCCTCCCGATCCAGGGTCACGTGGCTGGAAGGTGCCATTGAGCGGGCAAAGGTGGCTGTTGGCAAGGAGAACGACCGGGTCAACAGGAAATGGTCGGCTCGTAACAAAAAATGGGCTACGAAGATGGAGAAAATCCGTGTCCATCTTGCTGATCGGAATCAGGCCTTGCCTACACACCTATTGCTCAGCCAGGTGGTCGGTACGCGGGAGTGCCTTGAGAGGATGGAGCTCGAGGACCGCTTGGTGGTGCCGTCTTATCGGATGGCAAAGCTGAAGGCGGACGAGCTGAAGTTCGAGGCTGAGTTGGATCAGGTCGTTTTTCCAGAGCTAAGCCTGGAAGACTTGTGACCGTACCCCTGAAGTCCAGCTTCGGCAGCCTCCGTCTGGCCAAACCCGGTAGGCCTCGTCTCCATCCCGAGCTGATTTGGATCCTTCTGCCTCGGATCCAGCCCCGGACGCCACAGCGCCGCTTGCCCCGGCTGAGACTACTGCGTTGTCCGTTCAGACCGGGATCGTGGAAGAGTCACTGGAGTCGAATCAGACGTTCCGGGGCAAGCACGGCACAAATGCGAGGATGGTCAGCCCGGATGATATAGATAATACCCGTGTTGACTGGGTTTATGGTTTTTTTTTTGTAGGCCGAAGTGCCATTTGTAGGTCTTTCTTCTCTTTTTTTTTTGTAGGCCGTAGTGGCATTTGTAAATCTCTTCCTTTCTTTTTGTTTTTTTGTAGGCCGTCGTGCCATTTATGTAATCTGGCGTTTAGCCCCCCTCTTTTTTTTTATAAATGAAATGAATTTTGCGAAGTGTTTGCTTGTTTTATCCCGTAAGGGTTTGGTACGAGGTGTAGATCGGTTTAAGACACCTAGAGCATGTGTGTCTTTCTTTTGCACTACAAGAAAACAGGTTTTTTACTACTGCAAAAACAGTCGAAAATCAGTAGCAAAAGACCCTGTTACGACTGATTACCGACTGATATCTGTTGTAGGTAAAGGTCTGGTCGCAAATACAATCAGTTGCAAAATTGCTACTGATTTACGACTCATTTACGACTGATCTATGCGGTCACTATTCAGTCGCTAATCAGTCACAAAAATTTACTACTGATTACCTACTATTTTTGCTACTTATTTACGACTGAAATGAGCATCGGTTTTGTATTTTTTGGCATTTTTTACGATTGTTTACCGACTGGTTTTTTTTTTTTTTTTACTAAGTTGCTACTGAAAACCTACAACTAGATTATCAATTTCATAATTTGTTTAGCAACTAATTGGGTTGTTGATTATAATTCAAACTTGAAACTATAAACAGATGTGAAGCAAACAATTGGATAAGAACAAAATCATACNGAAAAAAAAAATTTATTCCGGTAACAAAATCGAGATAAAGCTTACCAGAACAAACAAATCGAAGATCTGGTCAAATTTCAATTGGCAAAATCATGTAATTATTACTAATAACCAAATTGATTTATATATTAAAAACAATTATCAAAAAAGAAAGAATCCTAAACCAAAACCAAATCTTACATCTTTTTCTCGCTCGCCGGCGCCGGCGCCATTCATCGCGGATCTGCTCCACCGGTCATATCTGCTCCTCCGAGTGCATCCCGAGCTCAGCCTGACTTGCGACCACCAACTAACCTTGGCCACAAGAGAAAGCCATAAACCCTAAACAAAGCAAGCAGACGAACAATTTATAACCAACAGCAAGAGAAATCACGACTCCTATTTCAATATCAGAACCCAGTTTTTCGGAAAAAAATAAAGAGAAGAGAGAAGGAGGCAAAGCATATTACCAGATTCCTTCTTGATATCCTCTCTTCTCCTCTTCTGATGGCGAGCCCAATCGGCGATACTCGTACAGCCTTCAGCGTCGGACCTAGAATCAGAGGGCCCACCCATGATCTCGATCCGAAGCAAGCTGTTGTCATTAAAAGCGAATCCAAAATCCCCGTCGGTTGAGGAACCATTACGAGTGAAATCAGAATCCATATGGGTTTTGGGGTTGAACAGATCCGTGTTTTGAGGACTGACTGTAGAAGAAGACATTCAAAGAATCAAAGTCTTGAAGGGAGATGATGGAAGAGGACAAGAAGGGGACAAGAGGCAAAAAAAAAACAAATTAGATCTTGTCCGTTGGATTTATTATATCAATGGATTATCCAATGAGAAAGAAGCTTTCATTATATTGTCATTTGGTTAGATTTATGCTTAAAAATAATTATAAGTACATAGTAAGATTGGTTTTATGTAAAGTATATATGTAAATGTTGTAAAATATTGGTTTTATGTATATATAATGATTATATTTTGATTTTATGGTTTATGATTTAACTTCTATGATTAAAAGCTTAAATTTTTAAGGTTTAGAGTTTATGATTTAGGGTTTGGAGTATAGGTTTAAAGTTTATGGTATGGGGTTTGGGGTTTAGGTTTAAGAGTTAAGGTTTGAAAAAAATTTATAAAACTTGATTTTTTTTTATAAGTGTTGGATCTTAGTTTATGATTTAGGATTTGGACTTTGGAGTTTAGGTTTAAAGTTTAGGGTATGAGGTTTGAGGTTTAGGTTTAAGAATTAAATTTTGAAAAATATTTATAAAACTTGAGTTTTTTATAAGTGTTGGATCTTAGTTTTGGGGTATATTATAGTAATTAATTATAAGTTTAGGTGTAAAGTTTTATTTTTTTCTAAGTGTTATATGAAAACCAAATTTTTTGGTGCTAAAAACCAAATCCTCCGCCAAACCAAAAATTTGGTGCCAAAAACCAAATGTTATGGTGCCAAAAACCGGAAGAACAAATCGTGGCTGTTTTAGCCACGAAAAATTTTAGCCACGAAAAAGTCACGAATTGGTTTCGTGGCTGTTTTAGCCACGAAATAGTCACATATAGTCACGTTTCTGTTGTTTTCTTATTTCGTGGCTTTTTAGTAGCTTTTTTCGTGGCTAAGTTAAAAAAAAGCCACGAAATGACCGTGGCTCTTTCGTGGCTATACGAGAAAATTCTACTAGTGTAAGATCTAGTTTACAATTTAATATTTAGAGTTTATGATTAAGGGTTATAGGTTTAGGGTTAAGGGTTTGTGTTTGGGGTTTAGAATTTATGATTTATAAGATGATTATATTTATAAAAATTGTAAGTGTTGAATTTTTTGATATTTATGTGTAAGATCTAGTTTACAAATTAAGATTTATAGTTTATTATTAAGGGTTAGAGGTTTAGGGTTTAGGGTTAATGGTTTGTGTTTGGGGTTTAGAATTTATGATTTATAAGATGATTATATTTAAAAAATTGTAAGTGTTGAATTTTTTGTATATTATTTGATATGCATGTGTAAGATCTATTTTACAATTTAAGATTTATAGTTTATGATTAAGGTTTAGGGTTTAGGGTATGTGTTTGGGTTTTAGAATTTAATATTTATAAAGTGATTATATTTAAAAAATTTGTATGTGTTAATTTTTTTGTATATTATTTGATATTTATGTGTAAGATCTAGTTTACAATTTAAGATTAGAGTTTATGATTAAGGGTTAGAGCTTTAGGGTTTAGGGTTAAGGGTTTGTGGTTGGGTTTAGAATTTATGATTTATAAAATGATTATATTTAAAAAATGTGTAAGTGTTGAATTTTTTGTATATTATTTGATATTTATGTGTAAGATTTAGTTAGAAAATATATATAAAAATTTTCGATTGATTCCCGACTGCAAACCAAATTAGGTACACCAACCACCAAATGAAATCCACGTGATTTATAACTACTTTTTGCTATTGTTTTGCTATTGATTTGCTACTGTTCTACGACCCACCGAATTCAGTAGCAAATCAGTCGCTAAAATTACTACTGATTAGCTACTGCATGTTTCCGACTACAATTCAGTCACTAATCAGTCATAAAACGGCTACTAATTAACGAATGGAATTTTTAGTCACTAAATACCTACTGATTTGCGGCTGTTTGAAAATAGTCGCAAATCAGTCGGAAATCAGTAGCGAAACAGTCGGTAAATTTACCGACTGCCTAATCAGTAGCAAAAACCCTGTTTTGGTGTAGTGTTAATGCGAGTAGCGAGCTCGGCTTAAGACATTTAGAGCTTGTGTGTCTTTCTTTTGGTGCGAGTAGCGAGCTCGGTTTTGGCACTTAATAGTTTGTGTGCCGTAGGGATGCGAGTTTTGAGCTCGCCTTTGGCACTTAATAGTTTGTGTGCCGTAGGGGTGCGAGCTTTGAGCTCGGCTTTGGCATTTAATAGCTTGTGTGCTGTAGGAGTGCGAGCTTTGAGCTCGGCTTTGGCACTTAATGTTTTTTTTTTTTTTTTTTTTGAATCCGGAGGATAAGATTTTATTAGATTTATAGCTGCACCCTGGTTAGGGGTTGCCTACGTTCCCTTTAGTATACAATGATAAAGAAGATAGTGGGGCCCGGGGGCATAATAGTAGTACCGTTTTAGGTTTAGTGAGTTCCATGAGCGTGGGATTGTGTCGCCGTTCATTGTGGTTAATTCGTAGACCCCGGGCTTGACGACCTTGGATACGAGGTAGGGACCTTTCCAGTTAGCACCGAGCTTGCCTGCGTTCAGCTCGGCCGTATTTTCAAAGACCTTGCGTAGAACCAGGTGACATTTCTATGAAGAACCGGCCTTTAGCCTTTTTGCGGGTAGTTCTGGATCCGGAGTACGGACTGGTCGCGTTGCTTCTCGAGGAAGTCGAGCTCGCCTAAGAGTATGGTATCGTTCAGGTCGGCATGCTGTGCGAGCGTAACGCGCCGGAAGGTGGCTGAAAGGTGTGCGATTGGTCGCCGTCCTGGGTGTTGTGCGGTGGGACCAGAGGACGCCGTCTAGCTCGTCGGCCCAAAGGCCTTTCTTATCGTCCATTCGTTTTTCGAGGTCGTCGAGTGGACTTGTCTTGTGGGTACCTCGGAGTGGACTTGCTTAACCTGATCTTCCATTTCACGCAGAAGTCTTTGAATAAGACCGATGTGAACTGGGCGCTATTGTCCGTCATGATTTCGTATGGCAGGCCGTGGCAACAGATGATGAACACTCAAACGAATTTGCGGACATCCTCCGCCGTGATCTTTGCATAAGCCTCGGCCTCGGCCCACTTTGTGAAGTAGTCAGTCATTACCAAGAGGAATCGCTTTTGACGGAATCGGGGTAGGGGTCCTACTATGTCCATATCCCACCGCATGAATGGGTAGCGTGTCGACGCCGTGGTTTGGAGCTCGGTGGGAGAGTGGATAATCGAGCCGTGACGCTGACATTTCTCAAATCGGGTTGTGAACTTATCGCAGTCCTGGAGCATTGTTGGCTAGTAGTGGTCCTGGTTCCAGATTCGCAGGGCGAGAGCACGGCCGCTGGAATGGTTTCTGCCCGCTCTTTCGTGCATTTCCTTCATCACGTCGATGGTCTCCTGTCCGTGGAGGCAGGTTAGTAGGGTTCCTGTAGTGCTCTAGCGGAACATTTTGTCGTTGGTGATGAGGTATTTTGCGCATCTCTTCTTCAATCGGCGGGCTGCCCAGCAGTCCGCAGGAACGGTGCCATCCGCAATGTATAACATGATTTCATCGCTCCAGTCCGGTAGTTCGGGGTCGTGGGGAGGAGGTGGCAGGTCGTCTGAGCTTGCGGAACTGTCTGGGTCTTCGTTAAGGACCTCGTTGGCGACGTCTATTAGGCAGATTCCTTTAGGCAGCTCGATGCTGGGGAAGTCGATGCTTTCGACGGGGATCACGCACCTTTGTGTTGGATCAGACGTGGAAGCTAAAGCGGCGAGGGCGTCTGCCGAAGTGTTATCACCTCGGGGAATTTTGGTGAGGGTGAACTCGGAGAATTCGGCTGCTAGACCTTGGACTACCTTAAGGTATGCGTCCATGCTGTCGTTCTTGGCTTCGTACTCTCCGCTGAATTGATTGGCGACGAGCTGGGAGTCGCAATAAATCTGGATCTTTTTCACCCCGATCGCTTTTGCTAGACTCATATTCTGCTTTGTTATTTGCTTTGTTATTTGACGCTGTGTTATTTGCTTTGTTATTTGACGCTGTGAAGGCTAAGCGGAAGGATTGCTCTAAAAGTTCGTTGGTTGGGGATTCCAGGCGGATGCCTATGCCGGAACCGTGCTTCGATGCTGAGCCGTCGACGTGAAGGCTTCATTTTTTGGGGAGCTCGTTGCAGGCTAGGTCGGGGGCTAGTTCGACCACAAAGTCGGCCAAAACTTGAGATTTTGCCGCGGTCCGTCCACGGTACTCGATTTTGTATTCACTGAGCTTGACCGCCCACTTCATCATTCTCCCGGATCGGCTCGGGCTGTGGAGAATGTTTCGGAGGGGGTACGTGGTCAGCACGTCAACCGTACGAGATTGAAAGTACGGGCGTAGTTTCCGTGCTGCGACGAATACCGCGAGGGCGAGCTTCTCTAGCGTCGGATACCTACTCTCCGCGCCGTCAAGGGACTTGCTGACGTAGAAGATGGGTTTTTGATCACCCCGATCTTCTCGTACTAGGACTCCGCTGACAGCCGATGCGGATACGGCAATGTAGAGATAGAGGGTTTCTCCTTCTTCGGGTTTAGCCAGGACGGGGCGGGGGGGGGGGGGGGGGNGGGGGGGTAGATATGTAGGTCTTTAGCTGCTGGAGGGCCTCCTCGCACTTGTCGTCCAACTCAAACCGTTTGTTAGTGCGGAGCAACTGGTAGAATGGTAGACATTTGTCGGTTGAGCGGGAGATGAACCGGTTGAATGCGGCAATCCTTCCGGTGAGTCGCTGGACCTCGCGTGTGTTCTCTGGGGATTTGAGATCGATGATGGCCTGGATCTGCTTGGGGTTGGCCTTTATCTTGCGCTGGGTAACGATATACCCGAGAAACTCGCCGGACGTGACACCGAGGGAGCACTTGGACGTGACGCCGAAAGATTTAGCTTTATCCCGTACTCGTTCAGGGTCTGGAAACACGACTTGAGGTGACCGACGTGGTCGCCGGCCACCAAGGATTTGACGAGCATGCCGTCAATGTAGACTTTCATGGTCGGCGAACATTTTCTTCACGAGCCGCTGGTAGGTCGCTCCGGCGTTCTTCAGTTCGAACGGCATGACCTTATAGCAGTAGGTGCCGCAGTCTGTAATGAATGCCGTCTTTTTCTGGTCGCCTGGGTGCATGGGGATCTGATTATAGCTAGAGAAGGCATCCATGAAGGTGAGCAGTTCGTTTCTCGTTGTGGCCTCCACGACTTGATCTATTCTGGGGAGTGGGAAGCTATCCTTGGGGCAGGCCATGTTGAGGTCGGTGAAGTCCACGCAGACCCTCCACTTCCCGTTTTTCTTTTTGACGACCACCGGGCTGGCGAGCCAGTCGGGGTATATGACCTCAGTGATTGAACCAGCAGCGGTCAGCTTTTTGATTTCGTCGTTGATGGCATGCACGCTCGGGTCTGAGCTTTCTTCGCTTCTTCTTTATTGGCCTGAAGGTTGGGTCTACGTTGAGCTCGTGGTTGCATACCGCTGGGTTGATGTCGGGCATGTCGCTTGTCGACCAGGCGAAGGTGAAGACGTTCTGTTTTAAAAATTTGACTAGTTCATCCTTGATGCTTCCATTGAGATATGCACTGATCCTGATGCAGCGAGTGCGGTCGCTTGGGTCGATGTTGACTTGGGTGACCATGTCCCGACCTGGGAGGTCTTGGTGACTCGGTTCGCCCGGGAGTTGCGCAGCTTGTGCTCGATGGCGAAACAGGCACGTGACACCTTTTAGTTACTCCGTAGAGTGTATGTCCCGACCTGGTTGGGGAATTTGAGACATTGGTGGTACGTTGAAGTGACTGCTCTTATTGAATGCAGCCAGGGGGTCCCGAGAATAATTTTGTAGATCGGGACGGTATCGATCACCACAAACTTGATAATTCTGGTGACTCGACCTACGTAGACTGGTAGGTCAATGGTTCTGATTCCCATAGTTGTATCTCTGGCAAAACCGGTCAGTGGGGTGGCGGTTGGTTTGATTTTGGCCTCGTGCAGGTTCATTCTGGTCAGGGTATCCTTGAAGATGAGGTCGACCGAGCTACCCGTGTCGACTAAAACCCGGTTGACGTCGCAGTCAGCTACGTAGATTTGTACGACGAGGGGGTCATTGTGAGGTTGATTGACCCCGGCAGCATCGGCTTCGGTGAAGGTGATCCCCTTTCCGCTCGTGTCTTGCGCGTTGTTGCCCGGGGAGAAGTTCCACTTCAGGGAGGCGTCGGTCGTCCTCTCGTGTAGTTTGATAGATCATACCGAGTCGTTGCACGACATAAGTCCTCCCATGATCATCTCGATCATCTCGATCATCGTTCGTGCTGGGGGAGGAGATCTCGCCTCTTCCCGAATCCGAGAGGGAGACCGTTGGCGACGGTAATCGTTTTGACCGCGGTTGTTGGGCCGTGCTTGGTTGATTTCGCCACCTTGCTTGTCCGGTTGCTGATGTCGATTACCGTCCCGGGCTCGCGGGAGCAAGTGCTCAGGCATACGGACCCTTCCTTCCTGATAATTGTCTAGGAGAGCTTCTTGGAGTTTGCAGCAATGCGAGGTGGGGTGTCCTTTTCTTTGGTGGAATTTGCAGAAAGCTGTTTTGTCTAGTTGTTCTTCGGCTCGCGGCTCTTGGGCCTTTGGTTCGTCGGATTGATGGCCCTTTTGATAGCGCTCGCGCGTCCACTTGTTCCACGACATTTTTGGCTCGGGATCGGGGAATTGAGCGGGGTCATGCGTGTGGAATACGGCCGACGATTGGTCGACGAGGAACGCGGTGGTCCGCTTGCCTTTATTGCCTGGGTACTCATCGTCATAATGTTTCCGAGGTTCCTGATACTCGTCCTGAGACTTTTCCTTCTGGGTTGGGGCCTTGTGCACGGCGTGTCTTTTTGAGAGGGCTATTTTTTCCTCTTCGAGCTCGATATATAGCCCGTCATGGTGCAGGGCGTCCTCTAGTGAGCGTGGGTTCTTGAGTATTATTTCGTCTTTGAAGGCCGATTCGAACCAGAGGCCGTTTCTCAAAGCCGAGAGCGCGGATTCGTCCGTCACGTTGCTTTGAGAGGTTGTCGCCTTGAAGCGCTCGATGATAGATTTGAGTGACTCCTTCGCTCCTTGGTGGAGGGCCCAGAGGTCAGCATTGGACGCGGACTGCTTGATGTACATGGAGTAATGTTTGAGGATGGCGGTAGAGAGATCCCTAAGGTTATCGATGGAATGCGTATCAAGCCTGGAGAACCACGTCAGGGTGGGGCCGGTAAGATTCTCCACGAAAATTTGACAGTAACCGGCTTCGCGCTCTTCTAGGATGAAATGGGCGCGCCCCATGGCGATGGTGAAAGCGGTCAAATACTGGGTTGGATCCGCACTGCCCGCGTATGGTTGGAGCTTGAGTTTGCCGAAATGTCTGAACGGGATGGACGCGATCCGGTGAGTGAACGGCGTATTCAGCTTTTCTATTAAGACGCAATCTATTTCTGGGGCCGAGCTGGTGGCCTGGTGGACTTTGGAGGTCATCGCGCGAATTGTTTCTTTCATGGCTCCGGGTTCGCCGTCTCTGTCGCGCTCTGAGCTGACACGTCGAGGGCGTGCTCCGATGCCCGGGGAGCCATCTACCGTGGGGGGGAATCGTCTGGTTACTCCTTCTGATTCTGATGGCGATTCCCCGAATAGATTCCTTTGGAGGTGCAGCATTTCGGCCTGAGAAGTCGGTTCTCGGGTTTGAGCAGCGGGGGATCCGAGATTGTCCGGTCGGTCGCTAAGGGCTGCGAGCTCGGCTAATCGATGGTTGGTAGCGTGTGCTAACTCGTCTATCTTGGTGAGCAAGGTGTGTGATATGCTCAATTTAATACCCTAAAGTACTAAAGCAGATGTTATAGTATAGCTAGGGGTCGAACCACAGAAGACTCACAGAGATGCACAATAGATTGTATAGTTTAGAATTAAGCTAAGCCAAAAAGATGTAATTAAAAGCAGTGCAGAAATTAAAAGAGTTGTATTCGATTGGGAAAATATAGGCCCAGGGTTTTTCTCAGAAAATCAATGAATGCAGATAAACTAACTAACAGGATTCAGATTTAGCGCAGTTTTAGAACTCAAATCACTAAAGTATAATTGACCAACTGTCGTTGCGAGAATTATCTAAATCTAAATCCTAGGAATTCCAAATTTCTTTGCGAATCCTAAAGTCTAAATCAGCTTTAATAACAGGTTTGATATGTTCACAAATCAATTAAACCAAATCTCTTTGCGAATAATCAATTTGCTCACCTAGGTTCTATCAGGTAATTAATCGCACTGTCGTGCCTAATCAATTATCCTAAGATCTAAGTTCCAGATTCGTCAACCTAGAATTAGCTTTGAACACAACCTAAGCGAAGAACTATTATTCAGATGGTGAATCCTAAACAGATAATTAACCTAGCATTCAGAGAAATCCTTTATGAGAAAACCCTAAACCTAAGGTGGATCTACTCAGACATGGCAATTGAATCAAAAGACATGTTTGAATAAATCATCAATAGAATAATAACAAAGGGTTCTTGAGATCTGATCTCGGACGAAGGGAAATCAGACTTGTCTCAAAACCAGAGAAAATAAAGCATAAAAAGGCATAGCCTAAACAGATGGCTTAAAACTCCTATTTATAACCTAAAACACGACTTGGGGTCTTCTTGTAATTATCAGAGACTTCTGGACCAATTTGCAATTCTTCAAGTCTTGGAAAACTCGCGGGTCGTGTCTTGCTGCGATTGATATCGATCGATACCAGGGGGTATCGATCGATACTGGTCGTGAAAACAGGTACTCAGCAACACGATCTTTAGCTCTGCTCCAAACTGCTCCAGAAAGCTCCAATACTTCTAATAATCCTCCAAACGTGCTATGACCTGTAAAATACTCTAAAACACTACAAAACACTAGAAAGACTCTATAAAAAGGACTTATATCATGGCCTAAACAGGGTAAAAACCATGATATATCAACTCCCCCAGACTTACCCTTTGCTTGCCCTCAAGCAAATAGAAGACTAAACAGAGAAAGAAGTTTGAAAACGCGGAGACTCACCTGTTCATGAACCATCGAAAGGATCCTTTTTCCAAGTACCCAAATGTCACCTGATCAGCTTTTGATCTAACCACCATGTACTTCTCCGTAGACATTCGCAGCTTTTCCAGACTCCACCCATTATCCCACAGCATCGTTCAAGTAAAGCCCTCATCGCCAGTTTCATCTCTGCAGCTAATATTCAAGAACCTTCTAGACTCTTTACCAGACAATATCATGACAAAGGAACCACCCTTTTTCACACTTTTTGTATCAATTTCTCTCCCCCAGACTTATTTCTTATTATGTTCTCTTTTTTTTTTATTCTTTTCTTTTCAGCTTTGCATATACACATCAAGGTATGAGACGCGAGTATTGATGGTGTTTGCCACCAAATCCCCGGTTCTTCCCTCTCTATGTATCAAATGATGTACGCGAATAATGGCATCATAGGAAAATCTTAGCCTCGCTTCCAATCCTTTGTGTGATCATTCCCTCTTAAGTAGAATAACGGGATCGCTGGAAATTTTCCTAACCCTCTACTCAGAAGAAAATCATTTCAATCTTTTATGCTCTTATCTATCAACTTATAACAGGGGAGAGAGATACTATTACTCTAAACAAATGGGTTCCTTTATCAGATATGGATGATGAATCAAGCTCTATGAACACTAACCACATTGATGAAGTGCAAAAATTGGCTCAGGCTTCAGAAGAACTCTGCTGGAAACATGGATGTTTTCTAGTCAACTGGTCAGTCCTTGGATTTTTTTCATTAGTCGATCTAGAACTGATCCTGTAACACTGTGCACTCAAAAACAAAATCAAATCAATAGGTTCAAGCACATGATCATTATCTCCAACAAATTTTGACTCAATAAAACGACAAATTTTTTTTTATTTTATGACTCTAAGAAAAACAAACACAATGTCAGCAGACACCTCCCCCAGACTTGAACAACACTGTCCCCAGTGTTATCTAGCCTAGAGTCAGTGAAATAAAACAAAATAACAGACTAAAATTGGGGAAAACAAGAAGTTACCTTGCTGGAACGTCAAGTATCGATCGACACACAGCCTGGTATCGATCGATACTGGGCTGGCTTAAATCGACTTGACGAACCTTTCTTCCGCGATTGGTGTCGATCGATACCAGGGGGTATCGATCGATGCTATGCGATTTCGAGTTTTGCTCCTTGTTTATCCTAACACAAACACAAAACGAACGAAAAATAAAAAGAAAAACGACTCAAAAACAGACTCACCAGTGGGTTGCCTCCCACCAAGCGCTCGTTTAACGTCAATAGCTTGACTGTAACGCCCTTCAGGCTGGATAAGAGTGAGAGCTTGCATCAAAACAGGCTCCACAACTTGACATCGCTAACGTCAGAGTTCTTCTCAGCATGATGTCCACAAACTCCTGCCCTTTCTCTTTCAGCTCAGAAGTAAGAAGGACTCTAGCCTTGGAGAATGGCTTCGATTTTCCTTTGCACTTGACCTTATACTAAATCGAATTCCCATCGCACTTCTGAGGAATCAATGTGATATGGGGATTCGCGACTCTTATGCTCTTGGCCTTCTTCTTTGTTGCCTTGGCCTTCTTGGCAACTTCTTTGGGAATGCTGGGCGGTGCAGCTGAAACGTCTGTGACAGCAGGCTTATCAGGAGGCTCTTCCAAAATATCAATCGCTAGCGACTCTCTTGTGACAACCTTGATGCTAGAGACACGTTGGGGAACACCTCTAGGGGGAATGGCCTTATAGTAGACATCTCCATCAATGTAAGAGAAAGAGATCCTCTTATTAGGTGTGTCTATGATCGCGCCAGCAGTAGCCATGAACGGTCTTCCCAGGAGTAAAGAAACCTCAGATCGTTTGCTCATCTCCACAACTTGAAAATCAGTGGGCACCAGGCAATTTCCTACTTTTACAGGCAAAGCATGGATAATACTGTATGGAGGTGAGGTGGAGGAGTTTGCAAATGTGAGAAGCAAAGTAGGGGGTCCTATGTCAGCCTTCAATCGTTCAGCAATCTCCTTTGACATCACATTGACGCTAGACCCTGAGTCAACTAGAGACTCTTTAAACTCGATTCCAGAGATAGAGCATGGCACTGCTAATTTCCCTGGGTCTTCCCTCTGTTTCAATTTCCGCGGCTGTAGTGATTTGCGTCTTGCCTCGAGAAAGAGTGCCTTGATTCCTTCCTCAGTTTCTCTGCAGTCTTTGAAATGACTCAGCAGAGGCCAGCCCTCTAGAGCTTCTTCAAAAGATCTTTCATGGGAGATCCTTTGTACCATCTTCTCAAAGCCACGCAGCTGCTTTGGAGTGATAGGATCTCTGAGGTGTTTAGGAATGGGATTCTGCTTTTTGGACTTGCGAACTCTTTCTCCGATCTCCTCAGGTGTTTTCACAAGTTTTGGCACGTTCTGCAAAGGGTATCGATCGACACCAGGTAGGGTATCGATCGATACTGCTGCTTTTGAATCGTTCTTGGCAGATACATCGTCATCAGAAAGAAGCTTCGCGTTCGGGTTATCCAGCAAATACCTTAATCGAGCAATCTCCCATTCCTCCCTTGTCAGCTTAGGAACTATAGGATAAGGCATCCTGGGTATATACACTCGTTCTGCAACTACCTTAGGCGCCACAGTCGAAGTCTCAGCTGTCTCCTCAGAAATCGCCTCAGTATCGACCGATACCAATGCAGTATCGATCGATACACGGGGTTTGGAAGTATCCCGTTTCAGAATTGTAACCGGCATCGATCGATACCTATGGGTATCGATCGATGCTCTGGCGATTTCAGGATGCTCATCGAAATTTCCTGCAGTTGAGGTGATGGCATTGACGTGTGCGTCGTGTGGATGAACTGTCTTTCCCTTGATGTTTGCAGCAGACTGGGCCACCTGCGTTTGCAGCATCCTGTGACTGGTATTAAGAGCCTCGATTTTCCCATTCAAATCAGTGTACAGATGGTCAAGCTTCCCATTGAAATCCACCTGCAATTTCTGCTGTCCCTGAAGAATCTGCTCAAGCATGGATTCCATCTTATTGTCTGCAGACTTGGGAGGAACGGGCTGGTACGAAGAGTTCCCGTAATTGCGATTGTTGTTGCTGAAGTTCCTGTTGTTGTTGTACCCAAATTGCTGACCCTGAAATCCAGAACCACCAACATAGTTACAATCCTCCATTTCATCTTCAGCAGCAAAGTGAACCGCTTTCTGATTCTTCCCGATCAAGAAATCCAGCTTGGCTTGAACTTCAGCAATCTGAGATGCATCAATTCCTCCAGCTTGCTTCTTCCTGTCGAAGTCAGCATTCTTGGTGCTATTATTAGACATCAAGTTCTCAATTAGCACAATTGCATCATCCGGATATCTGGTGTTGAAGTTGCCATTACTCGCAGTATCCAGAGCCATCTGGTACCTCCAATCGATACCTCTGTAAAATATGCCCAGCAGCTGGACTTGATTGAACCCATGGTGTGGACAATCCCTCTGATAAGACTTGAAGCGAATCCAAGCAGCCTTGAGTCCCTCTGTTGGTCCTTGAGAAAACTGGGAAATCTTGTTCCTGAGCTCTTCGGACCTTGCATCATCGTAGAAGTTGCAAGGAAATGTTTTCTTCGTCTCATCCCATGTAGTTAGAGAATCAGGAGCTAACTGTTTCAGCCAATAAGCAGCGTCTCCACCAAGAGAGTACGGGAAGAGTTTGCAAAATAAGAACTCGTTTGGCACTCCATTGTACTTCATCCCAGTGACCAAATCCTCGAACCTCTCGATATGAAGCATGGGATGCTCATGAGGTAGGCCATGGAAAGGGCTCTGAATTACAAGAGCATAGTACGCAGGCTTCAGCTCGAAGTCGTTCCTCTGAAAAGTCGGTATGCGAATCGCAGCTCGATTGGCAAAGAACTGATCAGGCCTGTTGTGCTCACCAATTGTCCTAGCTCGAACACCTGCAGCATCGCCAACGTTGCTGCGCCCAGCTGGCGCGACAATCTCAATAATAGCAGCAGGGACAACGACGTTTCCAGCCTCATCGAGTCCCTGCCCTCTCTCATTACACACATGACCCTCTTGGTCTCTCAGAATCCCAGCCTCATCAGCTCTTAAAACCACAGGGTTGTTCATCCCTGATGTTTGCTTGGTCTTTCTGTTTGTGCGTTCCACAAGTGCTAGCTGTTCCAGTGATAGTTCAACTAGCTGAGTGCTCTTGTTGCTCCTGGTTTCACGAACAGGCATACACTTGCAAACAAAACACTAGGCAAAGCACGTAAGTAACCAGAAAAATACGTTGAGTATCGATCGATACCAAGTGGTGTCGATCGATACCAACAAAAGAAGACGACGAGTATCGACCGATACTACAGAGTATCGATCGATACCGACGAACTTAGTC
>PKML01043648.1:813416-852734 GCA_002933935.1 Eutrema yunnanense
CAGGTACTCAGCAACACGATCTTTAGCTCTGCTCCAAACTGCTCCAGAAAGCTCCAATACTTCCAATAATCCTCCAAACGTGCTATGACCTGTAAAATACTCTAAAACACTACAAAACACTAGAAAGACTCTATAAAAAGGACTTATATCATGGCCTAAACAGGGTAAAAACCATGATATATCAGTGTGCATCGCGGAGGTCAGAGTGAGCTGGTCTCTTGGTGTATGGGACGCGTTTTTGGGTTTTGGAAACAAGAGCTCATATACTCCTTAAAATGAGCAATCGACACAGGATCATTACCACCAATAATTAAATCATCAACATATACGAGAACATAAAGTTCAACATCACCGTGAGCTTGAAAAAACAGAGACGAGTCGGAGGCAGATTGGCGGAGACCAAAACGAAGCAAAGCAGCTCGAAGAGTGACAAACCAACATCGAGGAGTATGCTTGAGACCATAGAGAGACTTGCGTAATTTGCACACCTTTGTTGAACCAGAAGGTGCAAATCCAGGAGGAAGCTTCATGTAAACCTCTTCGTCAAGAGTGTCGTGTAAAAACGCATTATGAACATCCATTTGATGGAGTTTCCAATTCCGGGCAGAGGCAATACGCAAGAGAACACGCACGATAGTAAGTTTGGAAACGGGTGCAAATGTCTCCTTAAAATCTAACCCCTCTTTCTGACGATTACCGAGAGCAACTAAACGAGTTTTATACCTCTCAATGATGCCATCAGAATTAAATTTTATCTTGTATACCCATCTACAGTCTATAGCACGTTTAGTAGCAGGAAGATCAACGATATCCCAAGTATGATTATCCTCCAAAGCAGAAATCTCGGCACCCATTGCCTTGATCCAAACATCTAGTTGCATAGCCTCATTAAAAGAGGTAGGTTCATGAACAATAGTAATGGCTTCCAAAAACGAACAATAGGGAGGAGACAAACGATTAGTGGATAAATGGTTATCAATCGGATACGGCATACCTAGAGAATGTCGGGGACGACCGCGCGATGAGACAAGTTTATTTGAAGAAGACGGGTAGTGCGATGTGGAGTGTGATGGTGACGCATTGGTGGCATATTCCTTAAGCAAAACAGACTTAAACTTAGCTCGCTTGCCACGACCAAGACTCTCTTCATCGGAAGAAGAAGACGAAGCGGGAGCAGCAGCGAAATCAGAAGAAGCAAGTTCATGGGATGAAGAAGAACCTGACGAAGACGCAGACCCCGTCGATGAGATCGGAGAGGCACTCGCAGATTCGGAGTGGATCGAAACTAGTGAAATAGGTTCGACGATGGGTTCAACGGGTTCGACGGACACTAGATCGGGTACTACACTCCCCCTCACTTCATCAGGCGAGCTCCCCCTGACCACAAGAGGCAGCTCGGTAACGGTAACAACAGCAGGAGTTGGGTCAGAAGAGGCCGTCGGAGAAGGAGCAGGATCAGACGGGAGTTAAAACGGAAATTTATCTTCGTCAAACACGACATTCCGCGAAACAAAGTATTCGTCGCGTTCTAAATCATACACCTTCCAGCCTTTTTGACCATAAGGATAACCCACAAACACACACTTAGTGGCATGCTCATCAAACTTAGCACGACGACGAGTGCCTTTGTGAGCATAGCACAAGCAACCGAAAGTACGAACATGATTGTAAGAGGGCTTAGCTCCAAAGAGTAGCTCATATGGAGTGAGTCCATGATGGACACTACACGGTGTCCGATTGATCAAATAAGCAACCGCCAGAACACAGTCACCCCAAAACTCGATAGGAAGAAACGTCTGAAAACGAAAAGAACGTGCAACGTTCAGAACGTGTCTGTGTTTCGTTTCCACACGACCACTTTGCTGAGTTGTTCCTACACACGATGTCTGGTGAAGGATACCTCATTCAGCAAAGTAAGAACGCAATGCCATAAACTCGGCACCATTATCACTGCGTACTCGTTTAACTCGTGCATCAAATTGATTCTCGGTCATGCTCATAAAATGACAAATATGTGTCGAAACTTCACTCTTTGAGCGCATCAAAAACATCCAAACTGCTCTTGAGAAATCATCCACAATAGTAAGAAAATAGGAGGAGCCACACGATGAAGGAGTTTGGTAAGGACCCCAAACATCACAATGTATTAAACCAAAAATTGCATATGCTTTATTATTACTATCGGGAAAAGAAAAACTGGGCAGTTTGGCGCGAACACAAATTTCACACAAGTCTTTCGAGTTTGATCTATGACTACTAAAACCAAGAAGACCAGATAATTGAGAAAGTAAAGGATGCGACGGATGCCCCAAACGTCAATGCCAAAGAGCTTGAGTATCTGACGCATCATCATTAACTTGAAAACCAAAGACGCCTTTGAAGAAGTACAAACCATCACACTCACTACCCGCTCCAATCAACGTCATCGTAGCACGGTCCTGCAAATAACAACATTTATCAGTAAATATAGCCAGGCGCGGCTTCTCTTTCAACAAACGTGCCACATAAAGCAAAGTGAGACGAAGATTGGGAATATAAAGAACGTGGGATAAGATAACATTATCGCCAAGTTTCAATTTTCCAGCCTTAGTGGCATTAGCAACGTCGCCATTAGGCAAACCAATCGGACAAGGAACAATTGGAGAGTGATCAAACAAGAGCTCAAGATTGCCGGTGAGATGAACCGATGCACCGGAATCAATAATAATACCCGAGAGACGATCATGTGGAGCCAATGAACTCCCTGAGAGTAGACTCTGAAGCGCAGTCCACTGATCATCAGTTAGACCCAAACCTTGTCTATCATCGGTCGTAAGTGTATGAGGATGTGATGGTGACGATCCAAAGTTGGCATGTGCAACATTGGCTCGACCAAAACCACCTCCACGGCCGCGAGCAACCTTATGAGAAAATGAAGCACCTCGTCCTCTTGCTCGTCCTCTACCAGAATCAAACGACGACCCACAACCAGAATCAGGAAAGCCATGAAGTCGAGGGACGCTTAGCTGGGGAAAACTCAGCTGAGGGACTTACATCCGGGGGAAACTTAGCCGAGGGAAGTTCCACCGGGGGAGATTCAACAACAATATTTGATCCAGGAATTTCAAGAGGATCAACCAATGGGTATGTGACCCATTTGCACCATTTTTCCCTTGTTTTGGTTTTGTCCCAATGGGTTTTCCAAAACAAGGTTTTTAATGAGACAAATGGATCACATTCCCTTAGCCCATTTGTTGATCATGATCCAAGGCCAACAATGAATATTTGTCTTAAGCACACTTCTGTTTTTCGTCATCAAATTCGACCAGGCCTTATAAGGTGAAGCAGAAGTGTATTTCAAGCCCAAAATGAAGAGACAAGTCTTGGCCCATGAAGAATTTCGACCAAAGCAAGGCCAAGGTCCATAAGCTTGTTATTTTCGACCAAAGAGAAGCAAGGCCCATCTGCTTAAATTGTTATTTTTCCTTTCTGTTATTTTAATTTTTCCTTTCTTTTTTTCTTCTTGTCGTGGGTTTTTCTTTATAAACCCTAAGTCCCTTTTGTCGAAAAAAACTAATCTCTGATTTTATTCAATAGGCGCAACATCTTTTTCTTAAGGGTTTTGAGAGACTCATCTCTCTCTTCTTCCTTGCTGGTGTGTAATATCCAGTGCTTGTTCTTCTTTACTATGTCATATCTAAAGCAGAACAAAGGTAAATCAAGGGACTTCCATCTCCTTTGTGTGATCCCTCGATCCACATCCCTTGAAGCACTTGTGCTTGCAAGGCTTATCCCCATACTGCCCAGCTCTAGAGTGTCGATTCTAGGGAGATCTCATCAAGTGATTCTAGAGTGTCGATTGAATAGGTAACATATTTATACGTACATCGTAAACCCTAATCATAGACAAAGCCCAATACTAATTACATAATATTAGCCCAATATATCAGGAGATAATAGCGGAAACAGGGTACTTGGACAAAGTATTGTCAGAAGGTGCGGACAGAGCCATAGAGATAGCGGATGCCACGGTTTACAATTTGCAGCAAGCTATGGGATTCTATATGAGGAATAGTGCCGATTGATATGTGCGGTCGGCTTTCTTGGAGTTGGAAGAAAAGAGTAGAGTTACATTCTTGATTCTTGAATTATGTTATCAACAAAGTCGATTCAATTGCTGTTCAATTTGTTTTTGTAGTAACTGCCATGTCTCAAGTTCATCACCTTTTAATGTATCCACTTAGCTTTTCGGCTTGAACAAAACTCAAAACCAATGAAAAGGAAATAACAAATACTGAAATAGTTGTTTTCAATTGCAGTTTGTTTTAGAATCTTCATCAAAGTTTGAACTCGTTTGTCACTTGAGACATCAATTCAGTTAAATTTCGGTTCACAATGGATGTATCATTCAACTGTCCCTGTTAATCATTACTCATCCCGTAGGCTTGCTTTGTACACTCTAATTTTTTCCAAAATAACAGTGCCGGAAGCTTGACCTGGCCGGTCAGTTATAGTCACATAAACCACATAAATGACATTTGGTGATTGAGAATGGGTCTTTGTGAAAGGAGCGGAGCAGCAATTAAAAAAAAGCAGGAGACATTTTTATGCAGACAGATCATATAACACAGAAAGATCCCAAATGTGAAAGCATATAAAATACAGAAAATAGTCTGAAATACCCTGAAAAGGCAGACAGATATAATTCACTTGCCTAGCTCCATGGTGACCTCACTGATTCTCTTCTATGAAATTTGCAACTCTTCAGACAAAAAAAGTATTGAACCAGCACAAGCTCCACACCTCACTTTCCCAACTTCTTGTAGCAAAGTATCAACCAACGCACGGCTTTCGCATCCCAAACTCGCTCTCCCAGAGTTTGGATACTCACCATCCCATCAAGTAGTTACGAACAAACAAAATCATTTGAAAGTTGTTATTTTTTTTTTTTTTAATCTTTTATCTTTTTTTTTTGGACTTTTCATAACTTTTTTTTTCCTTTTTAAGCTTTTCGTTTTCATATTAGGTGTGCTTACCAAATAGTGTCGAGTTCTGGAAGATGACGTCCAAAGCCACACTAAGTGCTCTGATTCTTCTTATTTATTTTTGTTTTTTGATCTTTTCCGTTTTTCTGACTTCAGGTTCTCCTTACGAGAGACATAGCTCACACTATCGACTCCAAGCTCAACCTGCTGCTGCTTGAAAAAGTACCAAGAAAACCAAAACAAAAGCATAAAGAGATCATGATTGGCATAAATTAGTAACAGGTTGCAAAATACATGCCTCATCAGTGCATTCTGCAAAGATTCTGACCTAGCTCCTTCTTCTGGCCTCCCCATCCCGCTGAGCAAAGGATTTGACTAAGACACAGAAAAAATTACAAGCAAAGAGAGAAGTCAGAAGTGATCTGAAGAACAGAGAAAGGTATCTAGGCAGTTCAGCACCTGCCAATGATATATATATGCACGAGTTAGGATGTATGCAGAAACGAGATAAAACAAACTATTGCACACACTATTGCACACACTATTGCACCGCAAAATTGCTGCAGATCAAGCCATAAATTGGTCACTTAACTAGTCTAGCACAAGGTAGCTATGTCATGCAGTGGGTGTGACACTCAAAAAAATAAGTATAAATCGTTAAAATCATAGATAATAAATCTCAAACCAGCTACCAAACGCGAAAATCCTACAGAAGAATAAACCTTGTACCAAATGACATGAGGTAGAATAGAAAACCTGAAGTTCTTCCGACAAGCTACTTTTGAACAATCCATCTGAATGCAAGTTTCTATGTTCCACAGATGAATCCAAACTTGCAGCAGTAAAAAAACCCTGTAACAAGACATGATCACTATGCCCAGGACGTTCAAGACATTTTTTTGCCAATGTTTTACGGTTCTTATACCATCATCATCGAACAGGAAAAACTCACCTCATGATCAAGGTTCTGCCCACAGTATCCATTCCGCAAAACACCAACCGCAATTTCTCCCGACCTGGATTCCCTCTCAACTTCATCAACATTCTCTTTCAAATATAGTCGCCTTGGAAGATGTCGCATGTCATCATCGATGGATTCAAAGCACATATCACGACCTTCTTCTTCATTCTGTCCACCTTCACATGCTACCACAGCACTAGGATCAGGTCTCACATGCTTTTCTACAGGCTCAGCCAGGTCATGACAACCTTGAACAAGAGCCCTACAATGTACTTCTAGGATTTGCTCGCTACCAGACTTATGCTCATTTTGAGAAAATTTTATGATTTCAGTGCTTTTACTAATAAATCTTTCAGCCTCAACTCCCACATTAGGAATGGTGCAAATAAGATCACTAGTTACTAAGCATTCGGCTCTAGGACCTGACACAATGCCAATCGGAGGAGTCCCACCAGTTGTGATAGCACTACTGTCAGGAGAAACTGCATCTAGACTATGTAGACTAAGAGATGCACGCTTCTCAGGTTTCTCTGGCCTCGTATCCATCATTTCATTTTCGTTCTTTCTCTTCGCATGTCTCTCAGCATAGGCGGACAAAGAACCAACACCCTCCTCACCAGGCTCTCCGCATTGTTGATTATGGTGCCTGGATTGCCGAGGCCTTTTATATCCGTTTGGAAATACAAAAGGTGGAAGCTGCCGTCTACGAACATGAGAGACATACACATCCATCCCAGGTCTCCAAAACATATACATGTTTACCTCTTGCCTGAACTCATCCACTGTTCCACGTATATCAAACTGTTGACATTCTTGGCCACCAACTCCTTCTGCCCTCTGCAAGCCCATGAAAAAGGCACAATGCCGAAACTGCTTGGAAGTGTCCACATACTCATTTGGTTGAGGATGGCACATTAACATCCCATTTGTGTCTCGTTCTATCTGCATTATCGGATAAAAAAAGAGGAGAATAAGAACCCTTCAATCATTGTTTTTTCCACCAATAAAACTCGGAGAACGTCAAATGAAAATAAGGCTATCTTACCTTCAAAGTCAGCTGCCTGAACCGTGACTCCACCCAACCCTTCCAAGCCAATAGATCTTCTGCATCTACTGCTAGTACATCAACCTGAAGGTAGTTTTTATATGCCTCGAAGAACATATATTGCTCAAATAAGGAACTCCAGTGTTGTTTATTTAACTCAATCTCCTGCATACGAAACTTACTTAGTAACAGGATCCTGGGTAAACTGTTCATAAACAATTCGGGTGTTTTGCTCCCTAACCTGACAGATCTTGTTACCATACTGGAATTGCTCCATCATAACACGAAGAGTGCTTTGAGAGACATTGTAACTAGAATTCATGCATGGGTATGCAGGTGTTATTATTGGCATAAGATGATAGCGGTCACGGTGATTTTTTCTTGGGTCCCAGACAGGAATTCCAAGCTCATCCTCTTCTATTGCACAAAGCATGACTGGGTTCGGCCAGCGCCATTGTGTATATACTCTAAAAAATCGAGAAACCAACATACTAGGAATAGCATTTGGATAAAGCTGGCACAGCCGTGCAACCAGAAGTGCCCAGTTTACACCACCAAGAAATCCAGTAACCTGCTCAAAATTATATAGAGATGACAAGAGCTTGAACGATTTTGTCAAAAAAATGTAATATACTAATATCCAGAAAGACACCACCTTACATTTGAATAGACCCCACGCTTCTTAGCCCAGTACTTCATGCATCTTAATGTTGTCCGGAAGTGCTACATTTGCACATAGCGTCAGAGATGGCTTACAGGATTCCTTAGTCTATTATGAAAAAAACTAACATTCAACGAGTTTACCTCGAAATTCGGAACGTGTTTAAGAATCTGATCAGCAACCCTACAACCATTAAGAATGCGGACAGTTTGCTCATCCACATTACACAGCACAGAAGAGTTGGAGATATCCAGATCCTGTTAAAAATTTAAACCAGAAAAACAAGGGATCTTACTCAGTAAGAATATATGAACTTGGCTAGAACTCAGCTCAGTACATATATTAATCAGGCCTTATGGTGCTAAAAAACAGCAGTCCCACATCTCCTTGTTCACTAGGGCCAACAATTTCTTTGCCATATCGGCCCTTTGAAGAAGAGTAGGACACTCTAAACGTGACCATCAACATGCAATAGAAGCCCCAATCTAATCACATCACACCTAAGTTTCAGCGGAAACTGACTATATTGAAATTACCTGTGGCACAACTAGAAGTGATATGCTAGCATACAGAAGATCAATAGATATTCCTTGGAACTTAAACTTCATGACTGGGACATGGGCATCAGTAACAGGTTGAAGCTCAGTCACTTCTTCCATCTCAGCCAATATATCACGCAAGATGATGAAGAAATCCTCCTGTAAAGATAACATGTTAGAAACTCAAACTATATGCCAGACCTTTACATGGGTAAGACATGATTCAAGAGTCACCTCTCGGTTAACATAAGATGGGCCAACACACAAAGTATCAATATCAGCCCCAGGTCCGTGTACCTGCAAGTCAACAAAATCAAGCTTTTTTAACCCTCGAATACTAGTAGTGTAGAGACGAATAAAATGCTATTTCTCTTGACTAGAGTGATAGTTCAAGGATATTCACAAGGCTAAATGAGAAAATCTTTGATCCCAGTAAACCATAACCTTTAGCCACACAGATCACAATCAGTTGAACTTAAACTTTAAACTTAAAGCACTTACTCCAAGGCGGTAAGATCCAAAAGTGAATATGACAGCATTTGCGTCCTCCACCATCTGATCTGTATATCCCCTCTGACGAGTTAACTGTTTCACCCAGTGTTTTACAATCTATACAAGAAGTTTGAGAAATAAGATATATTAGAAAGTAGCTAGCAATATAAACAAATGTGGACCATATTATGAAGGCACGTTAAAACACATGTGTTAAGAGCTTAAAACAGCGAAAAGTGATACAAAGTTACACATCACCCCTTAAACACATGATCTCAAATTTCACAAACATGAACAAACTCTGTTAGTATAAGGAAACTCTTGGGCCTATTTTACATCAAAACAGAAAGCAGCTAAACCCCAAAATCTACATCCCAGTAAAGTAGAGTATATATCAAACCAAGGATTAGCTCCTATAAGTAAAGTAATCCAAGTTAGCATAGCCATTCAAACAAGTCTTAGCATTATCATGAGAAAGCAGTAAACCAAACACGCTTATTCACCTGATCAATGCGCCCAAGAACTTCCTCTCTCCGCGTTGTTTCTTCCTTGCTCTCGTAGAGCCCCTCATCAACGAGAAACTTGGGACAAAAACAAAAAATCAGCAAAAAACGTTTGTAAAAATCGAAGCAAATTCTCATCAAAACAAACACAAAAGCTTACCTTCTCCAGCTCCAAATTACGCTTCAAATCAGCCGCCGAAGGGCCAGCAACAGAAAGCGGCTTCGTGATTCCATAGCTCTTAAGAGCTTTTACCGGTGGCTCCTCCGACCGTTGAGTACCCACCATTGTAACAACACCAGAAAACCCTAAAGCGATCCCAGCAGAAATATATATATATATATATATATATATATATATATCTCCGTAGATAGCTTATCTATTCAACGCGACTCGAGATCTGATCAAACAATTTCGGAATCTAATAGGAAAGGGAGTAATATTGCGGGAATTGCGGAAGGGAAAAAGGAGCCGAAAGAAGAAGGGGGGAAAAGTGAGGAAAGCGAGAGAAAAGCTCTGAAACGAAATCGAAAACCCTAAATCGATGGATATGGAAAGCGACTACAATTTCAAAGAGAAGTCAAAGGAGGTTATAACTTATAAAATCAATTTGACTGGTTCAAAGGAGGGAGAGATGGAGAAGCAAAAGAGGACACGACGGGGACGGAAAGACGTAAATTCGTGAAGATATATATATATTAGGTGAAAAAAAATTAGTCAAAGGTGGAAAAAAAAAATAATCAAAGGTGGAAAAAAAAATAATAATAATCAAAAGTTTTGGAGATATATATTAGGTGAAAAAACGTGGGTTTATCCCATCTGAAAATACCATTTATGTCTTTAGCTTATTTTTCCCAAATTCAGACCATAATCGATTTTTCTCCAAATCAAACTAAAGGACGAGCCATAATCGATTTTCCCCAAATCGTTTTCCTAAATCATGAGCCCTAATCGATTTCTGAAATTGATCTTGTTTCTCGAATTCTCGAAAGACGAGATAATGATGAAGTACAATCTGAATGTATCTGAGTGGATCTGCTCCAAAGCAAATTGAATAGCTCTGGATTTTATTATAGAAACTCAAAGGGAGCAGTTTGCAAAGCTGTGGGATTATGATGCTGAACTCAGAAGGAGCAATGAGAATGTAACTACGGAGATCATTACTCTTCCTCGTGCTGGGTGAATGAGTTCACATCTTACCCTGAATTTTGGCTCATCTTCGATTTTCTGTGTCGAGAGAGAGAGAGAGAGCGAGAGAGAGAAAAGATGAGAAATTGATTTAGGGTTTAGTTCAATTTGGGGATAAATCGATTTGGGGGAAAATAAGCCAAGGGTAACAGTAGTCTTTTCAACAATGATAAACCCACGTTTTTTAGTCCAAACGGCGTTTTCTAACATTCGTTCGACGGATTAACGGGGCTGACGGAATCGGTATTAAACCTACGAATTTTGAAAGTTGGAGTATTAAAATGGATGCAATAGTTAGTCTGTGTAATTTTCTGGGTGCTAAAATAATTCGTGTATTTTTCGTCCAAATTTTATATAGTTTGTGTATTTTATAGTTTTTTCCCCCTAAAATAATCAAAAGTTTTGAAGATATATATTAGGTGAAAAAAAATTGATGGACTTCAACAATGAAAAAAATAGTTTTCAGGTAAATGTAATATTCTAATCTACTATTGACATATGAAATGTCTGTTTTTTTTTTTTTTTTTGAACACCTTCTTTTATAAATCTTACTCAAGCCCAATAAAGCCCCAAAAGGCCTGTTTGGCTAACATGTTGGCTTTTACATTCTCATATCTTGGAATGAATCTAAATCGGATAAAAGAAAAGTCGACATAATACATGGCAATATCCACTAAAATGTCGTAGATTGATGAGATTGTGGAGCTTGAATTGATTGCTCAAATTAGTTGCTGCGAATCCGAATTGATAATTAGTTTGCTGAAGTTCAAAGCTGAAGCTTGAAGAATCGTTGCTCGCATCGCCAAAGCTTCTGCTACTAAGGCCGAAGAGACATTGCATAGAGATAAAGAGTGCTCAGAGATTTGCGAAGAGGCAATCCCGAAAGTCCATCCAAGCCCCGCTGCTTCCGAATCGGCTTTCCAGGCCGCATCTATGAAACAGAGAATCGTTTCTTCCCCTACGGGATTGGGATTTGGAAGAAAATTTGTCTGACTAGAGGCCATCAGACCATGAAGAGGAATTTCAGAAAGACTCCATTCACGAGCATCATGAACAGCTATAAGGATTGTTTCCGCAACCGTGAAACTTCTATTACTAAAAATTTGATGACTTTTGGAAGTCCAAAGAGCTCAGCAGATCCAAGGGAATAATAATCATTTTTCAAGTCCGATAGGTGGCAGCGTGAAGAGGTTCTTGTAGGAGCTAAAATTAGCACTACGGTAAATGTGATTGAAAATACGAAAAAAATATAAACAACGTTACGGTAAGAGTAAACGAGTGGAGGCGAGATAATGAATCTCTTTCCGTTACGATAAGAGTAAACGGCGGCGGCGCGCGTGTGGAGCCTCCTTCCTTCTCTATCACACACACTTTGAACAAGGTTATAACTTTGTCCTTATTTATACTACTTCAAAGTTTTCCAAACTTCCAATGTGGGACAAATGACATGTCCCTCATTTAACTCACACTAGGCCAATCACTTAGACTTGGCCCATTTCTTTTCACACTTCAAATTTTAATAAGCCCCATTGGGCTTGATTAAAATTATGGTCCAACAATCCCCCACATGAATAGAAATGACTCTAAACATACGAAGATTCGACTGAATCGATAAACTAGACTTGACTAGACTAGACGCGACTTGACTAGACTAGACAGACGTTCGAGAGTATGCGAAAATGTAACTGTATCTGAGAGGTGGCATTTTTCAACTTTGAACCAATCATTTGTAATATCTGTCGGGTTTACTTGGCAAGGAGGTGAGCATGATGTCTTGAACCACCCAAACTTTTAAGAAAACCGAGACAACATGTATCGCGCAGCGACATTTTCTCGTAGAACTTGAGTTCTCTATTGTGTTCATTTTGGCCTTGAACATTCCTGTTTTTCATGAGTGAACTTGCAGAATATAGCCGTACTTTCATCCTCCTAGAAACGGCCCCATTTCACACTCATTAGGTGATATGCCATTAGCTTTGTTTTTAGAAGTAACATGTAGTACTCCACTAATATCTCAAAGCTATGTAATCATTAAAAGCCAACGCTTAACCTTAACACTCACAGGTAGCACTGTTTTTATCATCCTAGGAACTGGGTAGAGACATAGTCTCACAGTGCTCGCTTGTGAATCAACTTGATTTTGTTTTCCCTTTGAACCTAGATATTGGGATCTCCAGTCACGTAGGTAGGGTTTCTATCAGGCGTCATCTTTACTTATTGGCTTTAAAACCATCCCTCTTGATGATTTAAAAACTTGATCTCGTGCCAAACTTTTCGTAAAAGGAGCGGCTAGGTTTTCTGCCGACTTGATGTAATATATCGTGATTACACCTGTCGAGATCAATTTTGTAATGGTCTTGTGTCATCTTCTAATATGACGAGATTTACCATTGTATAACTTATTCAGTGCTCGAGATATAGCCGATTGACTATCACAGTGTATACGTAATGCTGGCACTGGTTTTTCCCATCGGGATATCTTCCAAGAAGTTTCGAAGCCACTCTACTTCTTCTGCAGTTTTATCTAAAGCTATGAACTCTGACTCCATGGTTGATATGGCAAGGAGAGTTTGTTTGGAAGATTTCCAGGATATTGTTGCACCACCAAGCGTAAAGACATATCCACTTGTTGATTTCGAGTTCTTAGAATCTGAAATCCAGTTGGCATCACTATAGCCTTCTACTACTGGTTCTTTACCATAGTGCAACCCATAACTTTTGGTGTATCGAAGGTAGTTCAATACTCTAGTTATGGACTTCCAATGATTGTGTCATGGATTACTCGTATAGCGACTTAGTACGTTTAACGTTTACTGAGTGCGCTAAATCGGGTCTAGTACAATTTGTTAAGTACATCAGACTCCCGATTACTCTGGCATATTCCACCTGTGACACTGGTTCACCTGAATTTTTCGTCAAGTGAAGATGAGGGTCAGCAGGAGTTTTTGCAGTCCCATTTGAGTAGTTCTTAAACCGCTCAATGATCTTTTCAGCATAATGATTTTGGGTTAGGATTATTCCATCAGAATGTCTGATGATTTCCTAAAATTACGTCGGCTAATCTCATGTCGAACTTGCTATTTAGTAAGTTCTTTGTTTGACTGATCACGTCTTTATTGCTACCAATAATGAGCATGTCATCCACGTACAAACAGAGCAAAACGTATCCGTGCGGAGTACTTTTGATGTATATGCACTTGTCACATTCATTTATGCTGAAACCATTTGACATCATTACNGTAATATCGCTTTTCTATAAGAGAGATCAAAATTTGGAGTTACAGTAGCAACTTTCATTACGATTATAATTTATATTTCCTTTTTTTTAATTATTATTAATACTTTTGTGTAAAAATGAATCTAGCTAGAATCGAATCCTAACCGCGAGATATACACAATTGTCGATGCTCCTGGGACAACAAACCCTCCAGGTTGTTTCATATAAATTTCCTCTCCTAAATCACCATTTAGAAAGGCAGTTTTCACATCCATTTTATGGATTTCTAAATCTCTTAATGATGCGATTCCTATCAGCATTCTAATTGAAGTTATTCTCGTTACTGGAGAATAGGTGTCAAAGAAGTCCAAGCCTTCTTTTTGCCGGAAACCTTGCACCACAAGCCTAGCCTTGTACTTGTCGATGGAGCCATCGGTTTTCAATTTTGTTTTGAAAATCTATTTACACCCTAGAGCCTTAAACCCTTGAGGTAAATCAGTTATCTCGTAAGTGTGGGTTTGCCTGATTGAGTCCATCTCACTATTAACGGCTTCCTTCCAAAGAGGACCGTCTGGGGTAGACATTGCTTCTGTAAATGTTCTAGGCTCATTTTCAGCGAGAAAGACTACTAAAAACTCAGAACCATATGTTTTTTCCTTACGAGATCTTTGATATGATCAAATTAATACCCTAAAAAGTACTAAAGCAGTAGTTGTAGTAAAGTAGGGGTCGAATACAAGGACTCACGAAAACACACAATAAATTATATAGATGAGAATTAAGCTAAGTGATCAATGGTATTGAAAGCAGAGCGTAAATTAAAACGGTCGTAAATTCGATTGGAGAAAGATAGGTTCAGGGTATTTCTCAGGAAATCAATGAATGCAGATAAACTAACTAGTCAGGATTCAGATTTAGTGCGGTTCTTGAACTCAAATCACTAAGGTATAATTAACCAACACTCGTTGCAAAAACTATCTAAGTCTAAATCCTAGAATTCCAAATCTCTTTGCGAATCCTAAAGTCTAAACCACCTTTTAGTTCAAGTTTGATTTGTTCACAAAACAACTAAACCAAATCTCTTTGCGAATAGTTACTTTGCTCACCTAAGGTTCTATCAGGTAATTAATCGCACTCTCGCGCCTAATCAATTATCCTAAGATCTAAGTTCTAGGTGATCAATCTAGAATTAGCTTTGCAAACAACCTATGGCGAAAAACTAATTCATATAGTGAATCCTAATAACTAATTAATCTAGCATTCAGAGAAACCCCTGATGAGAACCCTAAACCTAACAAGAGATCTACTCAGACATGGAAATTGAAGCAATAAACATGTTTGAATAAATCATCAAATAAAATAGAAAGAGTAACAATAGGGGTTCGAAATCTTCTCTCGGACGAATAGAGTTTCAGACTTGTCTCCCTTCAAAAGCTCTCTCACAAAACCAAAGTAAAATAAAGCATAACCCTCAAAGTGGCTGTAAAATCCTATTAAATAACCTAAATCACGTTGGGGCTTCTTGTAAATAATAAAGTCTTATGTGCCATTTTGCAATTCTTCAACTCTTCATAAGTCGCGATCGTGTCTTGCTGCAGTGAGTATCGACCGATACTAGGCAATATCGATCGACACTGATGCTTTAAATCGGGTACTCAGCTACACGAACGTTTCTTTGCTCCAAAATGCTCCAGAAAGCTCCAATATCTCCAATTATGCTCCAAACGTGCTAAAACCTGTAAAAGACGCTAAAACACTACAAAGTAGTAGAAAGACTCTACAAAACGGACTTATATCATGGCTTAAACGGGGTAAAAACCATGATATATCAACTCCTCCAGACTTAGCCTTTGCTTGCCCTCAAGCAAATAGAAAACTAAACGAGAGAAAGAGGTTTGAAAACATAGAGACTCACTTGTTCATGAAACGTTGCAATGACTCTTTTCCTTAGTGCTCCACATGTCACCTAACAGCCTTTTTATATAACCACCATGTACTTCTCCGTAGACATTCGCAGCTTTCCAGACTACACACATTATTTCACAGCATTGTTCAATCAAGCCATCCTCGCCAGTTTCATCGCTGCGATTAATACCAAGAACCTTCTAGATTCTTTCCCATACAATATCATGAAAAGGAACCACCCTTTTTCACACTTTCTGGTATTATTTCTCTCCCCCAGTCTTATTTCTTATTATGTTCTCTCTTTTGTTTTTAGCTTTGCATATACACATCAAGGTATGAGACGCGAGTATTGATGGTGTTAGCCACCGAATCCCCGGTTCTTCCCTCAAAAGTAATCAAAGGTGTAGGCGAATAATGGTATCACAGAAAATTTTCCTAACCTCGCTTTCACCTTTGTGTGATTATCTCCTCTGAAGTAGAATAATGGGATCGTTGGAAATTTTCCTAACCCTCTACTCAGAAGAAAATCATTTCATCTTTTCATGCATCTTATTAATTAACTTGTAACAGGGAGAGAAATACCATTCATTCAAACACATGGTTCCTTTGTCAGATACGAATGAGGAATCAAGCTCTATGGATACTAACCACATTGATGAAGTGCAAAATTTTGGCTCAGACTTTAAAGAACTTTGCTGGAAACATGAGTGTCTTCTAGTTAACTGGTCAGCCTTTGGATTTTTCATTAGTCGATCTAGAACTGATTCTGTAACAATGGTCACTTAGAAGCAAGGTCAGATCAATAGATTCAAGAAAAAGATCATAGTCTCCAACTAAGTTTTGACTCAATAAAATCGATTTTTGACTCAAAAATGAGTGACTCTAAGAAAAACAAAAACAATGTCAGCGACTACCTCCCCCAGACTTGAATAACACTGTCCCCAGTGTTATCTAGCCTAGAGTTGGTGAAAGAAATCAAATGAACCAAGTGGATTTATGAAAAACAAGAAGTTGCCGTGCTGGAACATCGAGTATCGACCGACACACGGCCTGGTATCGAGCGATACAGGCTTAAGTCGATATGATGAACTTTTCTTATTCGCGTAGGGTGTCGACCGATACCTACAAGGTATCGATCGATACTCATGCGATTTCGTGTTTGCTCCTTGTTTAACCTGACACAAAATACAAAACGAAAAATAAAAACGAAATTAAAAACGTATGTACAGACTCACCAGTGGGTTGCCTCCCACCAAGCGCTCGTTTAAAGTCAGTAGCTTGACTTTGGCTCAGGTGATTAGTCAGGATAAGATTGAGAGCTTACTCCCATGCAAGTTCCACAGCTAGATACTTGCAGACTCAGAGTTCTGCTCAACATGCTCTCCACAGCCTCCTTTCCTTTCTCTTTCAGCTCCGAAGTAAGAATGACTCTAGCTTTAGAGAATGGTTTCGAAATTCCTTTGCACTTCACCTTGTTTTCAATCGAATCCCCATCACACTTCTGAGGGATTAATGTCATAGAGGTAGCATCCTTCACTCCTTTGCTCATCACCCTCTTCTTTGCCTTAGATGTTTTGACGTCTTTCTTGGTGATGACAGAAAGACTATCTAGAAGGTCTATGACAGTTGGCTCGTCAGGAGGCTCTTCCAAAAGATCAACTACCAACGTTTCTCCTGGAACAACGGTGATGCAAGAGATATGTGTGGGAGTTCCTCTAGGGATGGCTTTGTAGTACACCTCCTTGTCAATGTAGGAGAACGAGATGTGCTTGCTGGGTGTGTCCATAATGGCACCAACCGTAGCCATGAACGGTCTTCCAAGAATCAACTGCGTACGAGATTGTGCGCTCATCTCCACAACCTGAAAATCAGTAGGAACCAGGCAATCTCCTACGTTAACCAGCAAATCAGGGATTGTTCCATATGGAAGTGAGGTGGAACTGTTCGCGAATGTGATAGATGACTTGGGAGATCGAATATCAGCTCCCAAACACTCTGCAATTGCCCTTGACATGACATTGACGCTAGCCCCCGAGTCAACGAGAGACTCTTTGAATTCAACTCCAGAGATATAGCATAGAGCTGAGAAGATTCCTCAGTCTTCCCTCTTGGTCAACTGCCTCAGCGGTAGTGACTTGCTTCTTGCTTTGATGAAGAGTGCCTTAATCTCTTCTTCAGTTTCTCTGCAATCTCGGAAGTGACTCAGCAGAGGGCGGTACTCTAGAGCTTCTTCAAAAGCCAGTGTGTGTGAAATTCTTCGTACCATCTTCTCAAAGCCAAGCAGCTGCTTCGGAGAAATAGGGTCTCTGAGGTGTCTAGGTGGTCTAGGATATGGTACCTTAGGCTTATAAACCCTTTCTGCACTCAACTCAGGTTTCGGTTCAGCAATTGGACTGGTATCAACCGACACATGGGTGGTGTCGATCGATGATTTCGCTCTGGAGTCGTCCATGGTAGAACTTTGGACGGGTGTCGATCGATACAAGAGAGTATCGGTCGACACTGAGGTGGTGTCCGAAATCTCATCGTCATCCTTGGCATGAGGGATGAAAATCTCTGCAGTTGAGCTTTTCTGCACTCCTAGGTGTACCATCAGTCCCTTGACAGTTGCTGCATTCTGGGCTACCTGAGTATCCAGAATCTTCTGATGAATAATAAGAGTCTCGATTTTTCCATTCAGATCAGTGTACATGGCATCCAACCTCCCGTTGAAATTCACTGTCATATTCTCCTGCCCTTGAACCAGCTGTTCAAGCATAGCTTCAATCTTACTCTCAGAAATTATGGGTGGTGTTGGTGGGCATTGATACCTTTGATCTTGAAATCCAACGCCATCAATGTGGTTAACAAATTCCACTCCATCCTTTTCATCAAAACGAACAACCTTCTGTTGCTTGCCCATCAACAAATTGTGCATTGAATCTAACTTAGCATTCACCTCAGCGACCTGACTGCAATCCAAGTTACCAGCTTGCTTCTTGCGCTCCATGTCTGCATTCTTGGTATTATTGCTAGAAACCAAGTTCTCAATAAGCACATAAGCATCGTCAAGATACCTCGTATAGAAATTTCCATTGCTTGCAGCATCTAGAGCCATCTGATACCTCTAATCAATCCCTCCGAAGAAAGTACCCAACAACTGAACCTGAGTGAACCCATGGTGCGGACAATCTCTTTGATATGACTTTAAACGAATCCAAGCAGTCTTGAGTGCTTCTGTTGGTCCTTAAGAAAACTGATAGATCTTGTTCCTGAGCTCCTCAGATCTTGCATCGTTGAAAAAGTTGTTCAGGAAGGCTTTCTTCGTCTCTTCCCAGGTATTCAGCGACCCAGTAGGTAACTGCTTCAGCCAGTAAGTTGCATCTCCACCAATAGAGTATGAGAAGAGCTTGCAGAAGAGGTAATCATAGGACACTCCATTGCACTTGATGCTTGTAACCAAATCCTCAAAACTCTCAATGTGATACATATGATGTTCATGAGAAAGACCATGAAAAAGATGATGACCCACAAGAGTGAAGTATGCAGGTTTCAGCTCAAAGTCATTCCTCTGAAAAGCAGGAGGGCGAATCGCTGATCGTTTGGAATAGAACTGATCAGGCCTGTTGTACTCACCAATCGTCCTACTGCGATTAATCACATCATTCCCTGCATTCACAGCAACTGCAGGGACAATGATATTTCCAGCTTCATCAAGTCGCTGCCCTCTCTCATTGCACAATTGACCATCTTGGTCTCTCAAAGCTCCAGCAGCATCCTGAATCAGAATCATTGTATTGTTCATCTCTGCTGGCTTTTTTGCGTTCCTGTTTGCACGTTCCAAATTCACACCTGAAACACACTAGGCAAGGCACGTAAGTAACAAAAAAAACACGTTGAGTATCGACCGACACTGGTTGGTGTCGATCGATATCAACAAAAAGAGAACGACGAGTATCGACCGACACTAGATAGTATCGACTGATACCGACGAACTTAGTCAAAATTCTCAGACTAAAATATAATGGCGAATTGAGTCCCCGTCAACGTCGCCAAATTTGATATGCTCAAATTAAAACCCTAAAAGTACTAAAGCAGTAGTTGTAGTAAAGTAGAGATCGAACACAAGGACTCACGGAAACACACAATAGATTATATAGATGAGAATTAAGCTAAGTGATCAATGGTATTGAAAGCAGAGCGTAAATTAAAACGGTCGTAAATTCGATTGGAGAAAGATAGGTTCAGAGTATTTCTCAGGAAATCAATGAATGCAGATAAACTAACTAGTCAGGATTCAGATTTAGTGCGGTTCTTGAACTCAAATCATTAAGGTATAATTAACCAACTCTCGTTGCGAAAACTATCTAAGTCTAAATCCTAGAATTCCAAATCTCTTTGCGAATCATAAAGTCTATACCAGCTTTTAGTTCAAGTTTGATTTGTTTACAAAACAACTAAACCAAATCTCTTTGCGAATAGTTATTTTGCTCACCTTAGGTTCTATCAGGTAATTAATCGCACTCTCGCGCCTAATCAATTATCCTAAGATCTAAGTTCTAGGTGATCAATCTAGAATTAGCTTTGCAAACAACCTATGGCGAAAAACTAATTCAGATAGTGAATCCTAATAACTAATTAATCTAGCATTCAGAGAAAACCCTTATGAGAACCCTAAACCTAAAAAGATATCTACTCAGACATGGAAATTGAAGCAATAAACATGTTTGAATAAATCATCAAATAAAATTGAAAGAGTAACAATAGAGGTTCGAAATCTTCTCTCGGACGAACAGAGTTTCAGACTTGTCTCCCTTCAAAAGCTCTCTCACAAAACCAAAGTAAAATAAAGCATAGCCCTCAAAGTGGCTGTAAAATCCTATTAAATACCCTAAATCACGTTTTGGGGATTCTTGTAAATAATAAAGTCTTATGTGCCATTTTGCAATTCTTCAACTCTTCATAAGTCACGATCGTGTCTTGCTGCAGTGAGTATCGACCGATACTAGGCAGTATTGATCGACACTGATGCTTCAAATCGGGTACTCAGCTATATGAACGTTGCTTTGCTCCAAAATGCTCCAGAAAGCTCCAATATCTCCAATTATGCTCCAAACGTGCTAAAACCTGTAAAAGACTCTAAAACAGTACAAAGTAGTAGAAAGACTCTACAAAACGGACTTATATTATGGCTTAAACGGGGTAAAAACCATGATATATTAATCTTTTACTCCGTCTAGGTTCTTCTTCTTCTTCATCGTCATTAATAGTCATGCCTGAACTGCTTGCATCGTTTCCTGAAGTGCAAGCATCTCGTTGATCACGAGTTCGTTTATTAATTTCTCTATCTTTGCATGGAAACACGTTTTCAAAGAATGAATCATTTCTTGACTCCATTATGGTGTTCACATGAATATATGGTACATCTGACTTATGTACCGAAAATCGATAGGCACTACTATTATGAGCATATCCGATGAAAATACACTCTACCGTCTTTGGTCGAATTGTGACATTTTTCGGAGGTGGAACTGCAACTTTTGCCAGGCACCCCCACACTTTCAGGTATTTATATGAATGTACATTACCTTTCCAAAGTTCATATGAAGTTTTCTAGTTACTTTATTCAGTATTTTGTTCAGGATATAATTTGTGGTAAGCAACGCTTCTCCCCACATGTTATGGGGTAATCCATATTCCTGTAACATTGCATTCATCATTTCCTTAAGAGTTCGACTCTTTCGTTCCGCAACTCCGTTGGATTCTGGTGAGTAAGGAGCGGTAGTTTGATGAATAATTATGTGTTGCCTACAGAATGCATTAAAAAGGTTCATCATATTCCCCTCCTCTATCACTTCGAACTATTTTAATAGTTCTACCAAGATTGTTTTCTACTTCCAGCTTGTATTCTTTAAACTTCTCCAAAGTTTCGTCTTTACTGCGTAGTAAATATACATATCAGTATCTTGTGCAATCATCTATGAAGGTCACAAAGTACTTTTTCCCTCCTCTAGATTGCACAAATTTTAAGTCGCACAAATCTGTGTGTATTAAACCCAGAGGTTCGGTGGTTCGTTGGACACGAGGTGATGGAGTTTTCGTGAGTTTTGCTTGTACGCATGTCTCACATTTATTTTTACTTGTTTTGCATTTCGGGATTAGATTAGAATTCATTAATCTTTGGATAGATTTATAATTCAAATGCCCTAACCGTTCATGCCACATATCGAAAGACTCAACCAAGTAAGAAGATGCATTCTTATTAATTGAACTGGAAGCGGTTACATCATTTTTGACAACTGTCATTACACACATTTTGATCAGATCGTCCTTAACAAAACCCTTCCCAATAAAAACCTCATTTTTCCTTAAAATCAGCAGGTCAGACTTCATGTTGACTTCGAATCCATACTTGAGGATCTTAGTCCCAGAAATAAGGTTTTTCCTCATGTCTGGCACGTGTTTCTTGTTGGTCAGTGTGACTTCCTTGCCTGAAGTCATCTTCAACACCACATTGCTGATGCTTTCAATCTTGGATTGAGACACATTTCCCATCAGTAGGTGCGTATCAGTCTTATTCTTTTTGTAGGTGGAGAACTGGCTTCTGTCAATGCAGATGTGCGTGGTTACCCCAGTCTCATACCACCACGTGGATTCTCATCAGCCATGTTGACTTATGTGACCACCGCACACAGATCATCTTGAGTCAGGTTGGCCTCATTTTTCCTTGGACCCTTTTTGTTGCGACACTCAAATGACTTATGGCCAGTTTTGCCACAGTTGTGACAAGTTCCAGCGACTTCTGCGAGCTCTCACCACCAAATTTCTTCTTTTTGAACTTATGAGAGTTTTTTTGTGGAACTTTGCATTTTCCTTTGTCTTGGCGCCTTTTGTTTTGCCATTTTTCATGCCTATTGTTTTGGTGCTCCACCATATTCGTGTTGGGTTCGCGAATTTCCACACCTATACAAATGTTTCTCCGATTCGCTGATTCCATACGGAGCTTTATGGTTAAGTCTTCGAGACTCATCCAATTCTTCTTCACCTTGAGGTAATTTTTGAAGTCCGTCCATCTAGGCGGGAGCTTCTCAATGACACATGCAACCTGATAGGTGCTCCACCATATTCGCGTTGGGTTCGCAAATTTCTACACCTATACAAATGTTTCTCCGATTCGCTGATTCCATACGGAGCTTTATGGTTAAGTCTTCGAGACTCATCCAATTCTTCTTCACCTTGAGGTAATTTTTGAAGTCCGTCCATCCAGGCGGGAGCTCCTCAATGACACATGCAACCTGATAGGTCTCGCATAGTCTCATTCCTTCATCGTGTATCTTGTGAAGAATTGTCTGCAACTCTCCGACTTGCTCCATTAATGGTCGCGAGTCCACCATTTTGTAATCTAAGAATTTCGACACATCGTATTTATGCGATCCAACATCTTCTGTGCGGTACTTCTTGTCTAGAAAATCCCACATGTCTTTAGACGTTTCGGCATTGCTGTACACGTTAAATAGTGTATCAGCAAGGCGTTTCTGGATGTACCCTTTGAACAGAAAATCTATGTGTTCCCATGCGAGCTTGCTCGCAAGCGCACGAGGATCAGTATTATCCGCTGGGAGAATGGACTTCTCTTCACGGGTATACTTTTCCAGCTTCAGCGAGGCCATATAGAAGAACATATTCTTCTGTCACATCTTGAAGGCGGTCCCATCAAAATTGTCGGGTAGGACGCCTGCTGGATTCGCAGATGGCATTTGCACCGCCTGAAATTGTTCAGTGACCGCAGTTTGAACAGTAGCAGCAATCGGAGCAGGGATGGAGATTGTCACCGTTGGAAAATTCCCAAACTGGATCTGCTCAGTACTGGCCGTAACAATGTTAGCGAATGTCACTCCAGTAACTCCAAAGGTGGTAGTCTCGACGACCGAAGCAGTCATGTTGGAGACGTTGGCGTTTTTCGTTTTCCATTCTGTAAAAACAGACACATATACGAATCAGATACTTTTTTGATATATAAACGAAAACAATAGATATCGATATATAGTTTAAGAATCGCAATTCAGACACTAATATCGATATATAGTTTTAATCGTTCGCAAACATAAAACATATTCAAACCTTGCGATCGCAATCGCATAGGCGTTTATATATTTACTCGTATTCAATCCGTTTAATGTTTATATAACAGAAACAGATTCTTTGAGTTACGATTGTAGGAGCTAAAACTAGCACTACGGTAAATGTGATTGAAAATACGAGAAAAATATAAACAACATTACGGTAAGAGTAAACGAGTGGAGGCGAGATAATGAATCTCTTTCCGTAACTCAAAGAATCACCCGCAGTGTGACGGTACTGTGTGAATCAAGAGCCGCCGGATACAACCACTAATCTAGTTTCGCAAACACTCGAAACACAGATCTTAACAAACCTTATGAACTACGATACTCTCGAAAACTTACGTTAAAGACGAGTGAAAGATTGTTGGAATTTTTGCGAAGCGAGTGAGAGTTTTTCTACTGTGTTTTTCGTCTATGTAAAAATGGAGACTAGCTCGCGATTTTTAAAGAGAGAGGAAGGTCCGCGGAATCCGAGAAGATCTCGCAAGATCGTGGATTGAGTCGCGCGGAGATCGTGGGAACGTTGGGCGGAAGACTCGGTCTTCGTTGCGTAGAGATAAGAAATGGATAAGGAATAAAATCCGAATATCCATTTGACTTGATCAAAAACGCAAAGTCAAAGTTTGACTTGTTTAGTCAACGAAAAATGTTGACAAAACACTCATACAAATTTGGCCCAAAAAGAACTCTTTAATGGGCCGATGTCCCAAGAGCCCACGAACCACGACCCACGCCCGAGCCCGGCTTGGCGGCGGCGCGCGCATGGAGCTCCCTTCCTTCTCTATCACACACACTTTGAACAAGGTTATAACTTTGTCCTTATTTATACTACTCTAAAGTTTTCCAAACTTCCAATGTGGGACAAATAACATGTCCCTCATTTAACTCATACTAGGCCAATCACTTAGACTTGGCCCATTTCTTTTCACACTTCAAATTTTAATAAGCCCTATTGGGCTTTATTAAAATTATGGTCCAACAGTTCTTTGCAAGCAAAAGGCCTGAGTTTACTCCTTATACCTGAGATGAATCGAATTCGGCTGAGAAAGGAGCATTCTGCCATATTTCTTGAGCAAAAAGACACTTGAAAAGTAAGTGAAGAACAAATTACGATCCGTTACATCTGCCACACTTCGCATTTGTAACGATGTTTCTCACAAGTAATTGTTCCCCTACAAGTAGAGCTCCTTGCAGGGATTTCCAAATGAAGAGATTAATCTTTGGAGAAGCCTTAATACTCCAGACTTGAGTCTTCCAATCCACTGGTAAGGTAGGGGGATGGAATTGCCTTAACTCTTGCTCTGCTGCAGCAGTAAAATACCATGATTTTGTAGTGTAATCACCAGATGGATTTCGGTAGGTGGCACCGCGAGTTGAGGGAGAGTTAGCGGTGGTCGGCTTCGATCTACGCGACTGAGCGGATCTAGATGGCGAAAGGTGAGATCCATACACTCTTTTGCTGCAAAGCCACTCCTTGTAACCGCCGGTGATCGGAGAAGAAGCAGCGGTGGCGGCGGCTGCTCCACCATTGCTCTGCGTAAAAAAAAAAAATTCAAATCAAATTGTAATTACTTTCATTAGGGTTTGATGTAACCAGTTCAATTTTGCTTCTGTTATCTTTTTGTAAACCAACTCCAATTTCCGGTTTGAGACGAAATTAATAATAATATTTTTGTTTGACCAATCCATTAGTTCGTTGAAAGAATTTTCAGAAACGAACACCAACCGACCGTCTTCGTTTTTTCTCCTTCTATTGTATGTCTTTTCCGTATCGCTAAAGAGTTTTCTTGTCAGTTCGTCACCTACAGTAGGAGTATACGCATTTATAGACTTTCAATGTTAACCGGTCGCATCAAAACTTCTTTGACAAATGAAGTCTTTAAGGTTGAGAAATGATTGTTTTCTTGAGACTCCCATGTAGGAAACCCGGTTACCACTGAATCTTGAGATAGTTGTCCCATGGTATTTTGTAGGTACTCTTGAGTACTCATATTAAGGTCTATATCAGATGGTTGACTGAAAAGTAGATCATCTACATGCATATAGTCGTCACATGACTTGACTGCCTGTTAATATCAAAACAAATCGCACCATAAACAGCATAATCATGCATAACACAAAATCAGAATTACTGATTTTTGAGTGCTGACAAATATAGAATCTTTGAGTGCTGACAAATCGTTCTCTATTTTTCCTAGACGCTCATCAAACTTCTTCCTAAGATTTTCCTCTAAGCTAGAGAAAGAGTTAAGAAACAATTGTTCAATGAAGGACTTTGTGTCTTCATCAAGACATCCTTGTCTTGCTGCTGCTCGCTCACATAGAATCTTTTTCTTGCGTTTTTCAGCACCATGGCCGGGTATTTTTTTCTTACCCCTTCTCGAACCAGAAGGGGCAGAAACAGGGATGCCATCTTCACAAGGAGCTACAAAATCAAGTACGGGATCATGAAAATCTGTAGGAGAATCGTAATCATCTTGAAGATTTTCATTATCCACTTCCACTCCACCTTGCTCGTCAAACTCAGTAGACTCAACAAATTCTAAACATTCCCAAAGATGGTCACCAAAATAAATCCCTGCTCTGATCTTAGAAGTCATTTTATCAACTCTATCATCTACATTTTCATCATCCTTTAAGAAATCAGCTGACTCGAATACATCAAAATTTCATGTATTAGAGATATACGGATATAGAGTGTCCTGCAATAACGTAACATAACATCACTTAGCCTGGATTTATGTTTAGTTGAACTTCTTCAATTCATGATCTCACTATGATGATAAATGGGGAAATAAACAATTCTAATGCTATGTCAAAATTTAAAGTTCAACTCACATTGATTCCAAATGTGTTCTCCAGCGGAATAATGTCTTCGTATGATATTTTTCCAGCTCCCCTCCAATTTGAACATCGTGGAGCTTTTGTCAAGTCTTTATTCAGTTATTCTTCCAACAAAGCTCCAACCACTGGAATTGCTTCCATAAGCCAAATTTGAAACGCATACGAGAAACCGTCCAAAACATAGCTCGGATTCTTCAGTTTAGCTTGCGTCTGAATTATAGAACTAACTAGTAGATCTAAAGCTTTAAGTCCCCATGGATAAGTCTGAACCTTCCCAATATCCATTACTAACTCGATGTATTCATGTGGGATTTCTTTGTTCTCACTTTGCACCATAATCACACCAGCTATTACAGAGACATACACAAGTCTGACTCTGGCTACCTTATTCCAGTTCTCAACACTACCTAGATCATTCCCAAGCATGTTTTTTAAGGTAATCTTTCTCTTACTATTGAACAATTTGCTCCAAAACCCTTTATCATCCTTCCATTTCGCTAAATTGCTTACCACATTATCATCTTTGTACTTCAGCCCTGTAACTGCATAGAACTCTTGCATCGAAAATCTGAGTGGCCTCCCTCCAAACACGAACCAAAGCTCATGTTTTTTTGTTAGTAACCAACTTCCTACATAAGATGCTGTGAATCAACCTCGCTGAATATCCTAGATCGTTTTCATGGATTGCCAAAACATGTGAGAAGACTGAATCTGTCTTTAATTATTTGTACTCCTCTGGAAGAAAATTCTCCAATATGCTCAAAATAGACTTTTTGCAGTTGTTGTTAATTTTCTCCACTTGTGGCTCATGTCCCACTTTAAACATACGTTTCGGGAACTCGTCTTCCATGTCTACAAAACATAAAACATCAAAATATCAGATTGTAGCATATCAATCAAAACATCAAAACCTAAGTTCAAACCAAACACCATTAAAATATCATATTGTGATTCACCAACGATGGGAACCGAGCCTTGCCTTGCCTTAAACATCAGATTGTGATTCACCAAAATATCAGATTGTGAAGTCAATTTAAATACTATTAGTATATTTTTATTTTGTTTAAGAGTGAACGACCAAAACAAGAGTTTTAAAATGTCAATGAAAATTAGAAAATTAGGGGAAAATTGGTAATTGATTCGGCGAGAGATTGCACGATTTCAAGCAGAAAAGACGAGACTCATGATTGTTGTGGGCTTATCAGTAGAAACATTAAAATTATAATTACTCTAAAAATCCCTAAATTTGACGAAACCCCTAATTTTCACAATCCATATTTTGAAAAGCAAAACCTTACAATTTCTTTCTCGGATAAATAAGAAGAGACATAGAAAAAGGAAGGTCATAGAGAAAAAAAAATCTCGTGAGGAGATGATTTTGTACCTGAATTTAAATGAAGACCTCAAAGTAGACGACGGCGATTTGCAGCACTCGACGGACTAACCAGAGGAGAGAAGAAGTAGAAGAAGAACGTCCTTAAGAATTAGGGTTCTTTCTATGGTTAAGATCTCTGAAAAATCTTTGGAAATCTCTGGCAATTTGTAATTGATGTTCAACTTCCTAGCCGACAGAGAAAACGAGACGGAGAAAACAAGGATTTCTTTCATGGGATTAAAATTCAGTTTAGGGGTTTGAAAATTATTTGTGACACAAATTATATTAAAAACATAAATTAAAAGGGTATACTTGGATTTTTATTAATATAAAGATTAAGTCACCGAAAATGATTTCGAAAGGTGTAGATGGACAAAAGTATAGAAACAATATCATTTATTTCCAATTTCCCCATATATTTTTTTTAATATTTTTTCGGAAAAGCCACAGATTAGTCACAAATGTTTTTGTGGCGATTCTGGTCAAATTTGCCAGGAACAGTGTTGTGATAATTCCTTACAATTTTCCACAATTATTTTGTATCAATTTGTGGCAAATTTGCCACGATTGTTTTCTGGATAACTCGTGGCTAATTTACCAAAGAATCTCGTCATGGCATTCCGTGGCAAAAATGTCAGAAATTATCACAAAATTATGTTTGTAACGACCCTATAGCCACAAATTAATTTCGTGATAACTCGTGGCGAATGCCTATATTACCACGGATTTTAAGTGTTTGCCGCAAAATTATTTGTGACAATAGACAATTATTCTTGTAGTGATTGTATCAAACTCACCTTACGGAAAGAAAGAAAAAACCATGATGACACCTTATCTCACTAACCTGATGAACACCATCCTGATTAGTGATTAGTGAACAATCTGATTTGGAGCACCATTAGGATGGCAAAACGATGTCACTTCGTTTTGCCCTGTTACGTTATTAGGAACTACTTTGCGTCATTTCCTTGCTCTTCATCATCGGGATTATCTCCACCATCCTGACCATTCTTCCGGATCCACGACAATGTCATGATAAACACAAGGTCTTGTGTCATGCAACACCTAAGCATGACCACGGTTACGGTTAATGCGGTTAAGGTTATTTTTTTTTTAAACCTTAACCTTAACCGTTTAACATACGGTTAAAACGGTTATGGTTAAATACGAGTCCGGTTAATACGGTTACGGTTAGATACGGTTACGGTTACCTGATGACAATAAATGGTTAATGTCATGATTTATAATAAAATAATTATAAATTTGATAACCTAGAATAATAAAAAATAAATTTTTTATTAATATTCTTTTTCTAATTTTTTGTTGGTTTGTTTATATTTTTCCTTTGTTTTTCTATGTATTTTTTCTTGTTTTGCTTAAATCTCTTATGGTTATTGATGATTTTTTGTTAAGAACGTGAGAGAAAAATGTAATCGAGAATAAGATAATAAACTTTTTTATAGAAATAAAACAACAAATAATTGAGAATTTATTGCTTCTTATTTCATGTGCAATATTCAGAAAATCAAACATTGTGAAACAGAGGGAGTATATTTCTTCATAAAACTTTTTTGTTAAAATATTTTTTATATTTGTTAAAAAATATTAATTAGTCTAGCACATTTAAGTTTTAATTAATATTTCTATTTATTAGATTTGCATTTGCTATTGATAAATTGATTATATATAATTTTCTTTGAATTTTTAATTTTACAGAACTAATTATAATTATTAGTATATAATTTTATTTTTAAAACGGTTACGGTTAATATTTTACGGTTTAACCTTGTAGTTAACCAACGGTTTTGATACGGTTAAGGTTAATTAACGGTTACGGTTAATAATTTTTTTAACCATAACTAATATATTTTTACGGTTAACGGTTACGGTTTTTAACCGTCTGACACGGTTACGGTCTGGTTACGGTTTAAAACCGGTACGGTTACGATCCGAAATACGATTACGGTTCCATTTTGGTCATGCCTAGCAACACCAACAAGTATAATAAAAAAAAATATAACTTTGTTTTTTTTTTAATATCAAATATTATTTTTCAATAAATATTGGTTTATTCAATTCGGTTCAATTGCACTTAAAATTGATCACTATATTTACTGTTGGCTTCACGATAAAACTCAATTCGGTTTTAGTTTCGAATTATCTCGGTTCGATTTGGTTTGTATTCTCCATCCATACCTAAGCAAAATTTGCAGACCGGAGAGATGCCTCCACGCATCTTCGTCACTGAGCCTCTCTTCATGCTCTCTCGTCTCCGCCATATTCGTCTCTGCTCCGCACGAACGCGTGAAATGCCACGCGCCGCCCTTTACCACCATGCCCGTCTCCTCCAACCCCATTTCTTACTGTCTTCTCCGAGAACTGCTCTTGTGACCACAACGAATTGTCTCGATGTTTCTTCGTCATTGTCCTCCTCGGATTTCTCTTCCATGTTCCCCCGGAGATTCCACGCCCTGCGTACCACCGGAGGAGGAAGAGACTGGAAGCTTCCGAAGCCGGCGGGTCGTGTGTTTGCAGAGAGGAGAGAATATAGTAGGAAGATGAGGAAGAGAGCACCTAAGAAGAAACAGGAATTGGAACTTAGTGTCAGTATCTGCATCGAGGAGCAGCTTCCTAATGATCTTGAGATTCAGGTTTGTCTATTACTTGTCGTTAATAATCGAATTTCGAATATAAAATCATCGTTTCTGGGAGAATCATAAGCTTTGGTTGGTTCAATTTGCTCTTCTAGTTGTGCTGTTTTAGGTCCTTGAACTCTTCCATGATCAAAAAGGTTTACTCTTCTTGTTTTTCTCTTTTGAGATTCTGTAGAATATTGCGGAAATGCTTCGTCTCAATGTCCCAATGGCAATGAAGCTAGCTTTTGATAGATTGAAAGATTCCAAGTATAAAACAAGAGAAACTGACATAGAAGATGTTGGTGGGTTTGAAACTGTTGAATTATCGGCAATGCTTTGCAACGATGAGTTCATCTCTAAACTCAACAAAGAGTGGAGGGACGAAGATCATGCTACTGATGTTCTGTCAATGTCGCAACATGTCCCTGAACTGAAGCTTCCAGTAGTAAGAGTTGTTTTTTTTTTCATTCGCTGGTTTATAACAGTATGGTTTTAAACAGCTAACTGGTCACGGTGCATTGTTCTTGTAGCTTATGATGGGAGATATCGTCATATCTGTTGAGACCGCTGCAAGGCAAGCTGCAGAGAGGGGACACACTCTTCTTGATGAGATACGCATTCTTGTGGTAGGTTACTCACTTACTGTTGAACCAAAACATAGAAGTAAAATGTGGTTCCTTACGCTGCTGTATTTCCATAATGTCTAGAAGAAATAAGAAGGGCAATAGTTTCATATGATTGCGTCTCAGCTTCTTTTTGCTGATACCTTAATGTTTGTCCAAAGATTCATGGGTTGTTACACCTTCTGGGCTTTGATCATGAGATCAGCGAAGAGGCTGAGAAAGAAATGGAGGAACAGGAGGAGTTGTTGCTAAAGAGCCTTGGGTGGAAAGGGAAAGGACTCATTCAGAGTGCATATGACATTGAAAAAATAGCTAAACCTCAGCCGGAGAAATCAGATGGTTAGTTCATCTATTTACGAGTTAGCAATTGTAACAATCGTTTACACTTCCTCCCCTTCAAGGGGTCTAAGACTACTGTTAAAAGACAGGAAGAAAGGGGATGGCCTAAGATTCTACAGACCAAAGTTCTCCTACATATTCTGTGATATGGATGGTAAGATTACCTGTTCAACAGTATGTAGTTTTCGCTTTCGATTTTCTTCTCTTTCTTATAGGATTTTAATGTAAATGCTAGGCACATTGCTTAACAGTAAAAGCCAGATTTCAGAAGCTAATGCAAAAGCTTTAAAAGAAGCCACGCTGAGGGGACTTAAAGTCGTGATAGCTACGGGGAAGGTAAGAAGAGAACAGTATCCATCTAATAATGTCTTCCCTTCTTTTCTGTTATATGTTCTTCTTCAGAATGTTTTGGAGATGGCTATTGCTAAGTTCATCTATTTGTCACAGTCCCGCCCTGGTGCGATCAGAATCTTGAAAATGGCTGATCTAGCTGGATCCGATGGCATTGTTTCAGAGTCCTCTCCTGGCGTATTCATTCAGGTCTCCTATTTTCCTTAACCAGTGCGATCCACCTTTGTAATTGTATATGCCAGCTCTCTATATCACCATATATCTCACTAAAATTCTGTTTGATTACAGGGCTTACTTGTCTATGGTAGACAGGGGAAAGAAGTTTATAGAGGAAACTTGGACCGAGCTGTCTGCAGAGAGGTAATCCACTTAGGATTTAGGCGTTACATGCATTTGAATTCTGGAACCGAGTCTCCTTGTATCATAGTTCTCTACCATGGGAAGCAGAAAACTACTTAACTACCTATGATAGTCTTCAACTTATTATCTTTGTGATCGTGATTGAATGACTAAGAGCTAGAAATTCTATTTCATACTTTCCAAAATGTGGATTTGTGATATGCAGACGTGTCTGTATTCTCTGGAGCATGGAATTCCTCTCATTGCATTCAGCCAGGATCGCTGCTTGACATTATTTGACCACCCTCTCGTGGACTCTCTTCACACAACCTACAATGAGCCAAAGGTAGGTTGATGAAACCGTTAACGCTCTCTCCCCATCTAGTTATGATTTTTTGTCAGGTTCTCACTCAATCTCTACATGTTTTGTGTTAACAGGCTGAAATCATATCGTCTGTTGATAAACTTATAGCTGAAGCTGACATTCAGGTAATTCTCGGTGTAAGAACTTAGATTTTTCTTTCTTACATCTGTAGAAGCCTAAGTACTGATGTTCGGTTATCTTGTATATCCGCAGAAAGTGATATTTATGGACACGACCGAGGGTGTCTCATCTGTTATCCGTCCGTATTGGTCAGAAGCAACAGGAGACCGTGCTAATGTCGTTCAAGCTCAATCAGACATGTTAGAAATCGTCCCACCAGGAACCTCCAAAGGGAACGGTGTAAAAATGCTACTCAATCATTTGGGCGTTTCAGCGGATGAGGTAAAAATCTAGCGTTTTTTATACAGTATTTCAAAGCCACTAAAGTAGGGTAGTTATATAGAAGTCAAAGCGAACCAAACCCTTAAACTGAAATCTGAATCTGTACTCGAAACTGAACCGAGCTGAAATTTATTTTCTTAAAAGTCAAAACGGGAAAAACCAAACCAAAAAAAGCATATACCAACCCCTGAACTCAAGCTTCTTAGACTCGATTTGCTTGATCTATTTGTTCATATGATAATTGATTATTAAGAAAACCGGATTTTTGATCAGATAATGGCGATTGGGGATGGGGAAAACGACATAGAGATGCTGGAACTTGCGTCATTTGGAGTCGCTATGAGCAACGGTGCAGAAAAGACAAAGGCAGTGGCTGATGTGATCGGTGTGAGCAACGATGAAGACGGTGTTGCTGATGCCATTTACCGATACGCCTTCTGAGACTACATCACCATTTCACACTCGACTCAACTCAAGCATACAACAAGATATACCAAATTTCATTTTTGAGGTTTAAGTAGACATTATTCTTCTAGATGAAAGAACATTGTTCATTCTTATATCTCATTCACCTTTTGATTGCAGTGGTTTATTTAATTAAGTAATTATTAAAGTGTGATCAGGGCCGCAAACAAATAATTCGAAACTATTAAAAAAGAGTGATGTAAAATTCGAAACTAATTGGTGAGTTACACGAATCTCGTTGTTATAAACTTTGTTAACAGATATAATACAAAAAAAAATTGCAACACAGCTAGATATAATAGACTATCATGAATTGGTCAAGTAATTCCAAGAATGCAACCAGACTGCAATCTGTTCTTCTCTGCATGGAAGCATGAAGCTTCTTCAACCTCTGTAGATGCCCGAAGGATCTGCGTTTTGCACAATCCAAGGATGCTCCAGAAGCTTGTGCAAGGCCAAACGTTGCGTAGACTCCTTAACAAGCATCTGTTTGATCAGAAATTGCGAAAAAAGTTAGAATCCACTCCTCAATGCACAAAAGCATAATAGAGATTTTACGAGCGAGTAGAAACCTGGCTAATCAAATCCTTTGCAGATGAGGACACAATGGGTTTGGGAGGGAATTTTAGATCCACTTGCACAATCCTGTAGCGTTTGTAGAACAAAGGAGTATTCTTAATTTGTCAATAACCACAACATTGTACTAATCCCATCCTAAGCTTAATGAACTGTTTAGTTACCTTCTGTATGTGTCTGAATGCTCCCTGGCCTCAAAAGGAGGGACACCATAAAGAAACTCATAACAGAGAACTCCAAGACTCCAGATATCAACACTGGCATCGTGTTCTACGCTTTCCACTGTAAATCCAATAGCAGAATAGTCAGTCGATGAGACTAATTTAGACACGCAATGGATAGCTTTCACTTACCCATCTCAGGTGGAAGGTAATCCAGAGTGCCACACATAGTCCTTCTGCGGTTGAACGTGTGTACTGACCATCCAAAGTCTGCAATCTTGAGCTCACCCTGATAGTATATCAACGAATACACATAAATATGCAAGCTAGGCGGAGAAAGATTAAACAGATTAGTATTTGTTACCTGAGCACCAATCAATAGATTTTCTGGCTTTATATCTCTGTGTATTACATGCTTTCCATGGCAATAGATGAGGGCTCTCGCCAATGACGCAACATACTGTCACAATAAACACAAGGGTATTAGCTCATACTACAAGAAGTGTGAATATAGAAAAGACAAACGCATTCACAACATACAGTTGCTGCTCGACGTTCGCTGAAGTACTTGCATTTCTGAAGCTCTTTGTAAAGTTCGCCTCTAGCTGCATACTCTAAGATCAAGTAAACTCTTTTCTGCAACAACAAGAAACTGTTGTTAACCTCACAGAGACAAATATTGTATGTCAACAAGAAGTTCTTACAAAACACAACACCTGATCATAGAAATAGCCATAGAGCCGTAGAATATTGGGATGCCGAAGATGAGACTGGATCTCTACTTCCCTCCTAAGCTGGTGTTCAACTTGAGATTGTTGAAGCTGGCTTTTAAAAAGAACCTTTAGAGCCACAATGTGATTGCTCTGTTTCATATGTCAACATTCGTCAAAAAAAAAACACAAACAAAAAATACTTCTCCAACAACTCTAAATTGTGAAGATACTAACCAGCTTCTCTCTTGCTAGATAGACATGCCCAAATTTCCCTCTACCAAGAGGCTTTCCGATGTCGAAATCGCTCAGAGTCCATCTCTTTTGTGCAGTCTCTGAAGCCTCCTGATACAAAAGATCACACAGATAGAATCCAATTCACTCCCAGGATAATTTAATCGCAAGAAACCAATCTGTATTGAATCACATCTCGAAATTGGAACAAATTTTAACCAAACCCAAGTCTTTTGTTAATCTAAAATTGCACGAAGATCTATTATCCCGTTTAGATCCCAAACCCTAACCCTCGGTTCTGTCGCTAAATCCACAAACATAAATCATTAAGTTGCTCGAAATCGTCAAAACCTTTCCCCGAAATCTTTCTCAAATTGAACAGAAAAGATCGAATTGGAACGAAACACATTCCATCAACACAGACCAACGCAAGGAATCACAAACGAACCAAGGAAGTAAAGCGAGAGAGATTACACAATGTTTAAAACCCTAATCGAAAAAGATTCGATAAAAGAAACCAGTAATTTCTTACCTTCTCGTGTTGCTGCGTCTCCGTAGAAATCCCCATGAATGAGATCGATGAGCCAAGATACAGAGAATGATGGAGAAAGAGAGAGAGAGAGAGAGAGAGAGACCAATTTTACAAAGCATACAGATCGAATGGAGAAGAAAGGGACAAAAATTTAAAAAGGGGAAAAAACGTCTACCAGCAAAGCAGCAACGGTCGAATTCAGAGGCTGCCACGTGTCAATATTCACCTTGTGTTCAAAATTTGTCTTGTGGTGCATTTCGGGTAGGATCATCCGACCCAGTATCCGACCCGAAATTACCCATTTAGGTATAGTCTTTACGGTTACCATAGGCCCAGATAGTAGCCCAATAAGCTTGTCTAATACAAAACTGAGTAAGCACGTGTCAGTAACCTCGTCAACGACAAGAGTAGTTCCATGCAGAGCTGACACGCGCTCCTCATCGTTCGCCACGTGTCTCCTTTCACCTCTCCGTTATACTCATCGACTTTTTCACACATCGTTCACAAATCACAAATAGCGAAAAAAAAAAAAACAAACAAACAGAGAAAATGGCGGATCATCAACCAATGACGCGAAATCTCCATGAATCATCATCATCACCATCGACTCGACAAACGGTGAGATTCCTAACGGCGGCGATGATCGGCTTGTCACTGCTAGTACTCTCTGGACTGACGCTCACTGGAACGGTGATCGGTCTAATCGTAGCGACGCCGTTGATGGTTCTCTTCAGCCCGGTGCTGGTGCCAGCCGTGATAACGATCGGGGTTTTAACGGCGGGATTTCTATTATCCGGTGGTTGTGGGGTGGCGGCAGCGACGGCGTTATCGTGGATCTATAAGTACGTCACCGGAAAACACCCGATGGGAGCGGATAAGGTTGATTATGCGAGAATGAGGATATCGGAGAAAGCTAAAGAGTTGGGACATTATGCTCAGCCGCAAACACACCAAACCACAACAACTAATTAGTAATAATGATCTTTAACAAAAAAAAAAAAAAAAGAAGTAATAATGTTATGGATCCACCTTCTGTTTTCTATTAAATTTTGGGTTTACTTATCTAATCAATGTTAAATTAAGTTTTATGTTATCTTACGAATGTTTTTTTTTGGGGTACTGTCCACTCTTTGTTGGACATATATATAATGTTTTCTTCCCTATGATCCGTACGATTTTAAAATTTTTGTTTGTTTTGTTTGTATAATCTGTCTTCCCTAGCTATGGTCATAGTTATTCATGTTTCGAAATTCTAAATTTTCCATCATTTAGAGCAACTCCAACGTTGACACTAAATTTGGTGTTAAAATAACACTAAATTTAGTGTTTTGGTGTTCTACTTTGTTTTTCATCTCCAACCATAACACCAAATTTCACACTAAAAAAAAATTCTTTATTATTATATTATTAAATTAAGATTTTTTTTATTTTTTTAATAGTTTTGATAAATATTAATTATTCTTATAACGGATTAATTATAAGTTAAATATACGATTACAATCGAAAAAACTAAAAATAATGAAAAATAAATTACATCGTACTAATTCTCAGAATTAGTATATTCGAACTATAAGTGTTTAATTAATGCATTTCGAAGTTCAATATGAGCTTCCTGGTCTTTGATTTACCTGTGTCGAGCCAAGAATTTTTGAAATCGAGCATCATCGTCACGATCCAGCGTCTCGTGCGTATATTGAAAATGAAAGAGCGGTAATTTTGAGAAGAAGAGCACCAACAAATCAATATGAAGAACACGGAGAAGGTTTTCAAAGCCAATATCATGGATCTCAGTATCGAGCATCTCATTATCAAGGAGATCAAGTTCAAGGAGAACAAGCTCAAGGAGAACATGTTCAAGGACAACAACCTCAAGGTGAAGACCAAAGATCACCAAGTGACTAACAAGATTTTACCCAATACTATCGTTTTCTTAGCGGAAATTGATTTTCAAGGTATTAGATTATTGTTTATATTTATATTATGTCTTTCAAATTTATCTTGTTGCATTTTAGTTTTTATGTTTGTTTGGTTTTAATTTTGTATTTTTATGTTTTTAGTGTTTTAATTGAATGTATTTTTAATCTTAACCAATTCTGTTATTGATTTAGATATTTTGTGCAAATTAAAAATTTATATTAATTATAATTAAAATTTCATATTATTAAAAATTAAAGGTACAAAAATATTTAAAGTATATTTAATTTTTAATTACAAAGTTTAATCAAATGATAAACACCAATTTAATTATATCATTGAATGAAGACAAAAAAAAAATATATTTTAATGTTTAGTGTTATGAACAGTGTCACACCAAATATGGTGTGATACTGTTCATAAAACACTAAATTTTTTTTTTTGCTGTAGAATATACCGTTCGATTGGAGCAGCATTCACACTATATTTAGTGTTATAGCGTTCGATTGGAGTTGCTCTTAACGAAATATTTTTCTATCATTTTGAAAAAGAAATTGTTGTCGTTGCGAAAGTTTTGTTTTTATTACACAATGCACATGCTATAAAAATCATAACGTGGTAAAGTGAAATAAGAGTTTTCAATAGCATATATATATATATATTTTTTTTTTGGTCGTCGATAGCAGATTAAAAGTCTTTTCTTGATTATTTGGTTTTTTTTTTTTAAAAGAGCAAAAGGGAACAAGCAAGGGAAAAAGAAAAGTTTGGAGATATGGTTCAACCTTAATTCAGAATGAGTGGTGTACATGTGGTGTTGGGTTAGGTTCTAAATTTGTCTATTTGTGAAAAATAGCGAAAAAGAAAACAATCTTGTTGGTCAAGTGGTTGAATAAGGGTTTAGTTTTTTTTATATTAGGAGATCTCTCGGTTTTGAATCCTAGAAATAGTGATTTATTATTATTTATACAAATCATTGGAAATAAATTTACTCAAGATTTTCAGCGTGGGGTGGATGTTCATAAGATGGTAAACTTTATTCGTTGTAGAATTGTTGATGTAACATTTTTTATAATTTGTAATAAAATAATAAATCAGTGTTAAAAAAAACTTGTTTCGATTAGTCTTCGACGTGAAGGTAACAAATTTACTTTTTTGATAGACTTATTTGATGTTGGGGATAAATAATTTTCTATGAAGTTGACGAATCAGAAAGTGACACATGTTATATTAGGCTAGATGATCAATTAACCTAAAAGCGCACCATTTCGAGATAGTGCAATTACGAGTCTAGGTTGTTGGAGCGTGTTTGAGCACGTCTCCAACAAATCAATTTGTATCGAGGAGGTTCGGGGATTTTCTGTTAAGATAGAGCCGGTTGCGTCCCGGTCGGCAAATGAGGAGGAAGATGTGATTTATAGCTGTGCCTGGAGGGCTGCCTACGTACCCCGGGTTGGGGATCAAGCCATTCGTAGTTCGTTAGGTCGGTCGGTCGTCAGGTCGGTCGGCCGTCAGGTCGGGTCGGCCGTCAGGTCGTGTCGGAAGGTCGGGTCGTCCGTCAGGTCGGTCGGTCGACCGTCAAGTCGGGTCGCCATGTCGGGTCGATCGTCAGGTCGGTCGGTCGACCGTCAGGTCGGGTCGCCATGTCGGGTCGTCCGTCAGGTTGGGTCGTCCGTCAGGTCGTGAGAGCTGGGAGATCTGCGCCGAGCTGTGAGAACTGCGCCGAGTTGGGAGAGCTTCGCCGAGCTATGAGAACTGCGCCGAGCTGTGAGAGCTGGGGAGCTGGGAGAGCTGTCGAGCTGAGAGGACTGCCGAGCTGTGAGAGCTGCCGAGCTATGAGAACTGCCGAGCTGGGAGAGCTTCGCCGAGCTGTGAGAACTG
>PKML01043648.1:853169-870738 GCA_002933935.1 Eutrema yunnanense
GGGTCGGCCGTCAGGTCGTGTCGGAAGGTCGGGTCGTCCGTCAGGTCGGTCGGTCGACCGTCAGGTCGGGTCGCCATGTCGGGTCGATCGTCAGGTCGGTCGGTCGACCGTCAGGTCGGGTCGCCATGTCGGGTCGTCCGTCAGGTTGGGTCGTCCGTCAGGTCGTGAGAGCTGGGAGATCTGCGCCGAGCTGTGAGAACTGCGCCGAGTTGGGAGAGCTTCGCCGAGCTATGAGAACTGCGCCGAGCTGTGAGAGCTGGGGAGCTGGGAGAGCTGTCGAGCTGAGAGGACTGCCGAGCTGTGAGAGCTGCCGAGCTATGAGAACTGCCGAGCTGGGAGAGCTTCGCCGAGCTGTGAGAACTGACGAGCTGTGAGAGCTGCCGAGCTGTGAGAGCTGCCGAGCTGTGAGAACTGACGAGCTGTGAGAGCTGCCGAGCTGTGGGAGCTGCCGAGCAGTGAGAGCTTCGCCGAGCTGGGAGACCTGCAGAGAGCTGGGGAGAGCTGGGAGAGCTCTTTTTAGAGAGGGAAAATAACTTAGAGAGAGAGTGAGAGAGCTGAGAATGGGATGGGATGACAATGAACTCCAAGGGGGTATTTATAGTGGGAGTTGAGCAGACAGCTCTCCGGTTTTTGGGGACGACGTGACGGTTCGTGAACAGTACCGGCATGTCGTGAACAGTACCCATCATGTCATGAGCAGAACATGTCATGTCGGTGAACAGTGCCGGGCAGGTCGGTGAACAGTGCCGGGCAGGTCGGTGAACAGTACCGTGCAGGTCGGTGAACAGTGCCGGGCATGTCGGTGAACAGTGCCGGGCAGGTCGGTGAACAGTGCCGTATCTGCACAATGGATGTTGGGCTTTTGGTGTTGGGCTTTTTGCTTTGGAATGGGCTAAAATGGGGATGTGCTCATCCCCATACCTACATAGGTGATCGAACTTTAGGACAAGTTGGGATATATTTTATGACGTGTCACCGTAGACTAGATAAGAGGGGGTGCGATTACGAGACTAGGTGGTCGAACCATAGGACAAGATAAAACAAGAAAACAAATCACCACTTTCTCCCAAAATCGTTCTCGGCTAGCGGGAACGGGAAGTAAGGAGATGAATGGTTCCGAAGTGATGAGGGTCACTGTAACACCCCTGATTCGTGCTACGGAAGTCGGAGTTGGGAGCGTCACAGAAATGCGGCCACATAGACATTCTGGCCCGAGCATCCCATAATACGCTGGCTAGATAGTTGCTGCGGGCGCGTATCTCGACTAAGGCCTAAGGCTTTTCAACTCGTTCCTTAGTGTTGGGTTGTTTCGGCCCATACGAGGCCTAATATTTTGAGAACCGAGGTTTTAAGCCAAAAATACTTCTTTTCTTTACTTAAAAAAATTCTTACAAACATGATGCATATTTTCTTAAAACTGTTTAGCAAACATGCAAGGTTCTTTCCATTAACACCGAAATATACTATGGCTTGCCTAGTGCCAAACGCCTTCCTCTAACTACCCACTAAGGTTACCTGCGAGAATTTTTTTATCATGAGTATTCCTAATGAATACTCAGTGAGCTTGGAACCCCTACAACACACGTTAGTCCCCCACAACCTGTCTCCAGATAGCCGAAGCCCACAGCTATAAGGAAAGCACCGCACTAGCAAGTTTATCCAGACGGCGTTCCAACTACACAATAATTATCGAGCACATTCACCATTATGCATGCCTCTACTCATCAACATACTATCACAATATGCCCAGAGGAAGCTCAAACAATCAAACGATATGTGACAACACCTTTTAGCCACATATCCAAAACATCAACACACAATATGCTACATACGCAAGCATAAACATATATCCTCTAGATCTATAGCTCATCTAGATGTATCAAACACCCACCCCACCGTGACTCTCCTATCTATTCACCACACATGATCATAGACGTCACCCACGATCTTGGCCCTCACCGGCCATCGATCATTTGCACCGTCGTGCGATTCTCGGCAGAGGGAGCGACCCAAGTAACCCTCCGAGATCAACTGGTGGTGTTGACTACATCTCTAACATTTCTATATAAGTCTGTCCGGCAAATACTTATCGTAATACATCCTTCCCGAAATGTATACTTCATCACATAACCGAGTTATGGACCTCCGCGTCGCACAATTCTCAATACAAACAAACACACAACAAACAAGGGCTTCCTCAACCCTAAATACATACTTAGTCCCGTGTTGCTCCAGTTGCCTTTCACCGCGCAAAGACCTCACATCACTTGCACACGAAATCAACTATCACCTAAGTATAAATCATAGATTCACAACCTAGTGACATCTATGCTAACTCTCTACTATATTTTTATGCTAACTCCTGTGTTACTTCTGTTGTTCTAGTCTCGCGTAGACCTCACATCTCACGCTTACTAGGCAACTAACACTTAAACTTTGAACGTACAAGACTTTAGCTTTTGGATCCACTCCTACCAAGCCAAATTCTCCCTCGATTTTTTGATTTTCCCTTTCGAAAAGATCTTAGATTCCTCCTATAAAGATGCTCTTTTGGTAATAATACTCTATGACAATCAAACCAAGTGTGTTTTTTTCCATTTGGCAACCAAAATGATTTGGTCTCATCTAGACAATACAGACAAGCCAATCTGCCATGCGTCGTCCACCTCGACAGCTTACCATATGCCGGAAAATCACGCACATCCCGGGAGGCAAATTGTATGGTGTTAGTATGACTGGCCAAACCGAATGTGACTGACCGTTCATACCAACTGGATTAAATACATCTGTAGATAAGCCTAAATATATATTACGGATTTCAGAAGTAAATTCAGGATATACTTTCTGAAAATGCTTTCATGCTTTTCCATATGAAGGGTGATGCATCTCTCCTTCAGGGGCCACATGCTCAACGTACCATTTCATATGCGATGATGTTGTCTCTAATTGGTAGAATTGCTTCAAACGATATGCAATTGGCAGATAGAACATTCTATGCTTGGGTATTCTCTTACCCGTTCCAATGTGCGGTTGAAACCGGTCTTTTTTGCAGAACCGGCATTGCAACAACTCTCGATCCCCTCCCTTCCAAAAAAGCATACAATTATCTTCGCACACATCAATCTTATGACAAGGTAAACCAAGTGACCGAGTCAATTTTTTCGTCTGGTAGTATGCCTCTGGAGCTTTATTTGGCGATGGAAGGACATTTTTAAATGTCTGAGATATTTCATCCAAGCATTCCTTAACCATATTGTAATTGGTCTTCCAATTCATTACTTGTGAAACAATGTACAATGGAGAAATCCTTTTAGGACACCCTTCGTAAATGGGTTGATTTGCTACTTCAAACGTTTGAAAAACGCTATCATGAAAACTCCCACTATAAAAAATAAGGTAATTAGCGTCCATTAAATTTTATCTAAAAATAATATTTCTGTCAATCAAAATATTTGACTATGTTAACAATCAAATATATAATAATAAATTTAAATGACTAATTTTGAAGTTTATAAGCCTTTTTCAAATTAGTTTGGTTTGAACCGTTTGAAAAAATTTATCAAGTGTAAAAAGAAACATGAGTAAAATATATTTATATGTATAGTAGTATATATTTGTCATTGTTTCTCCTAAGAATCGATGTGGGATATTTATACTTTGCCCACCTCCCACCATTTATATATATATATATAAATTAGATAAAAACCATTCATTAAAATGAAGTTTTCTTTTTAATCTAGTTTTATTTTTGTATCGTTTTCTAATTAGCCAAAATTTGAATCTTCTATTTTAATCAAAGTTAAAAATGAAAATATTAAATGTATCAATTAATCAATTAAAAAAATTGTATCAAATATTTGTAGGTGATGCAAATTCCTTTTAAATAACGTTTGGTTTACTTAATCGATGCTATTCATGTGACTAATACATTCATTTATCATAATTGATGTAAAATAATATGATTATAATCAGTTGATGTAAAACTAGATACCTTAGATCTTGTAGTGTCTCCTCGTGAATCGCGGTATCATCAGGTACCATGTGTACATTTGTATATGCATCATAATATTGATCGACAGCATTTAAATATTAGGATTATCAATCCAAGTTTCTTGTTCAACCGCGCAATAACTTGTCGATGTTCTACCATCGTCGTAGCAATTTTCTCCAAGATACGTCCAAACATAATAATTTTTCGTAAATTCCTTCAAATATAGATGTTATTCAACAATATCTGCATCACTGACACTTTTGGTTTTTGCACTTCAAACACGGACACAATAAATTTCCTCGGTCCTTATAAGATTGTTGATTACGAACAAAAGACAAAAATGCGTTTATTCCCTCAACAAATTTATCCGACACACCTCTTTATAAACGTGTATACATCCACTCTCTCGAATAGAAAAATCAGACATTTGATTTTTTTTGCTTTTTCTTTAACTTATTTGTTATTCTATGTCGATTGCGTTGATATATATAATGTATTTTGCCACATATTGCCACAAATATTTCTGTGGCATTTAAAAATATATTATTTTGACCCTGAGCTGACACGGCATTACAACTTTTGATCAATTGCCACGTATTGCCACAAATTATTCGTGGCAAACCCAAAAATATCTTTGCCTGAAAATTATTTGATTGGACTCGCAGATAGAAAAATAATTTTGCCATAAATTCCACGTTTATTGTGTCCTGGCAAATTTGGGAAAAAAATTCTAATAATTTGTGGCAAATATTGACATAGTATTTGTGGCAATTTGTGGCAATTTGTGGCAAATTTTGCCACGGAATGCCACGATATTTGTCAACGTTGCAAATTTGACATGAATTTAACACAAAATGCAACAAAATTTTAAAAATCGTTCTTGTAAATTTGTTATAAGTTTATGGTAAATTGTAATTACCACGAAAATATGGTGGCAAAATTCTGGCAATAGACAATTTTTCTTGTTATGAATCTTTTCTTATATTTTTGTAATTTTTCTTTCTTTATTTTTCTAATGTAATAGGCTATAACATCTCCATTGCACATAATTGTGGGTGTCTTCCACATATTATATAATAAAATTTAAGAAACCACAGTCTCTCGGTGTCTCTGCGAAAACACAGGTTTTCCCAAAAATCGCCACGTGTCGCGGTATGATTGGTCGAGACAAAAAAATATTAATAAATATAATATTATTTAAACTAAAAAAAAAAAAAAAATCGGAAGACACCCAATTGGGTGTCACCGATGGTGATGCTCTAAAAGCCTATCACATGTAAGTCCAAATGGCATTACCATCCATTCGTAGAGCCCTTTCTTGGTTTTGAAGACAGTATTCCATTCGTCTCCTTCTTTCATTCTCACTTGATGGTATCCACTCTTAAGATCGATCTTTGAAAACAATGTGGCTCCACTGAGTTCATCAAGCATGTCGTCTAGTGTTGGAATAGGATGCCTATACTTGATGGGGACATACCTTTGCCTCATCTAGTCATTTATGTCGATCCATGAATCAATGGCTCTCAAACGGCTTCTCGTAGTCTGACATCACTCTGTCCCACCAAATAAGCGCATTTTCAAGGAGTTGAACCACGGCTAATGCTACTCTTTTTGGGCCAGGATGGTTGTAGTAGTCGAAAATGTGGTTCATCCTCTTCTCCCAAATGTAGCAATATTTGGTACGGTCAACTTGATATTGTTGTGACTCTGCATAGGAGGAGGTGCATATTCTTCATTCTCTTCTTCTTCATAGTCATCTTGAGGCACACATCTCCCTTGTCCTCGGTTTCGTTGGTACGGAGGATCATGTTCATCATCTTGAGGTAAATCAGTTTCTCCTTGGTTGTTTGGTTCGTTGATATGGATACAGTTGTATCTTGGTGTTGTTCTGGTATGTTGAGTTGAGCCAAAGTTTGCGTTGGTGCTTCCAACGTTTCTACTCGATTGCATAGATGCTCGAGGTGCCTGCTCCACACGGGTTAATTAGTCGGTCTTCAAACTCTTGTCTTAGGGTTCTCATTTCTTCCCTCATAGCAGTCATCACTTGAAGAAGAGCGTCTTGAGAGTGGCTTCTTTCTTCGGCCATTATTGCTGGTTGAAGTTTCCTTGCAAACAAAAGAGAAGGAGTGAATGTCGATTGGAGCAAAAAAAAAGTAAGTATGACTGAGTGGTATAACTTCTTTTTTTGGAATAATTAGACGTGAAAAAAGGAATGTTCTCAAAATGAAGACGCAACTTTAGAAATGAAATAATCGGTCATACTTACCTTTTTTTTGCTCCAATGAACTAATAAATACTTTTTATGATTTTTTTTTTTTAAAACTTGTCAAGGTATTAAAATAGACATCAACGAAATTGAAACCAAAAAGGGAAAATTTTTGAACGTGTATGTAAATTTGGAAATGAGAGAGATCAATGATTTTTTTTTTACCTTTTCGTTTAAGAACTAGAAGAACAATGGTGAATAACAAACAAGACTAAGTGCAACAAGAATGATGAACATATGCAACGTGATAGAAGTTTCAAAACAAGCATTTATTATGCTTAATAAAATAGATAGAAATGATTAAGAGACAGATAGCTCATTAGAGCTTTATTATGCAAAATAATAAAATAAGGGAAAGGAGATTTAAGTTGTTACCAAGATCTAAAATATTTTTGGATTGATTTCATAAAATAGAAAAGGGGGAGAGTTGCTTAATGACAACTCTCTAGGTTGCATTTACTAATGATATAACATGCATATTTCTACTACTCTACTTGTTTGAAAACCCTAATAACATGGATTTGGGTTTGTCATTAGATATAATATTGGGGGAATTGGTTTTATAATGGTGATTGGTTTTAACATTGTCCATTTACTATTTTCTTGAAATTTTTCACTTTTTGACCCAAATGACCTTTTAATTATTTAAGGCAATTTTAAATATAATTAAAATCGAAAACTTTTTTAAAAACTTCTGAAAAAACCAAAATAGGAAATAAAAATATATTCCAAAATCATTTTAGGAAATAAAAATATTTGGCAAAATCATTTAAGGAAAATTGAATATTTAAAGAATATTTTTTAACTGGTTCTACGCAATGCATAATGCGTATTCTACATTATACGTCTAGGTAGAATGCGTTTTCCCGTATTCCCTCATTAATCTAACAACCTGTAGAATACGTTTTCTAGAAATTACACTATATTCTACCGAGAAGGTGAATACATATTCTATATGTTACACTATATTCTACATTTTTGTAGAATACAACTTCTACTGCTTACACAATATTCTACTTTTTCCCAGAATACAACTTCTAGTGCTTACACGATATTCTACTTTTACCCAGAATACAACTTCTAGTGCTTACACGATATTCTACTTTTACCCAAAAGATAAGTTCTAACGTTTGGTCTTTGTTCTACGATATGTAGAATATGTATTCTATAAAATTTTAACAAAATCAGAGAAAATCTACGAGAAGTGGTAACTTCCAAAACTGAATATTTTCGAAAATCTTTTACCAAAATTATACAAGCACTGTAACATTCCGATTTTTGGTCTCCAAAAACCGGCCTGACTTAATTTCAGTTATCTCAAAAAATGGGCTTCATTATTTATTTTAATCCAAAAGCCCGACCCGAAAGCCCACTAAGCTATTAGTAAACCCTAACCCTAGAGTTTTCTCACCTCTATAAATAGAGAGAGCTCGTGGCAAAGAGGAGGCAAAGTGTTCTTGCAGCGAAACCCTGTTGAAATCACCTCTGAGCAACCACCATCGAATCACCTTGAAGGAGAATCCATCGTAACCACCATAAGGCAAGAAAAGGCAGATCAGATCCGTTCTGGTAGAAAGGAGGAACGAATGGTCAAACCAGATCCAAACGAAATGAAACTTGGTGAGTACTTCCTTGAATCTCTAATCTATCTAACGCCGAAAGAGGATTGTTATTCGGAGTTTTGATATGAAAGTTATGGATGTTTTCCCATGCCTGATCTGTGCAGTGCAGATCTGCGACTAATGATAGGAGAAACCGATCTGTAGGTTCGGTAGTGATCCGATCAAGATGATATTTGGTAAAGATGTTTGATACCCTTAGATCTAAGTCTCTGTGAAATATCTCAGTGTTCTACCTTGTGGTTTGGAAGTTATGTTAGTTTTAACGAGACTGTTTTGCGCAGCGCACAGGTTAGACCAGTCTAGCGAGTTGAGTTGTTTGGATAGGCAAATCAATCTGGATCCACCTGAAACTTTGCATACATCCTAAGGACACGTGGATCTAGCTCTTGGTTTAAGGATAACTGATTTGAGCCTCCGGAGCATCTGCAATTGTGTTGTCAATTCAGTGGCTAAGGTGAGGATTAGATCTAGGCTTCTCTCTAGGCTTCTCTCTATGTTCTCTTGTTTTCTTCTGGTATGTTGAGTCCACTACTAAAAATTATGCGTATAGCTACGGATTTTTTTTAAAGCTACGAAAAAACTACGGAAAAGCTACGGAAAAGCTACGGAAAAGCTACGGAAAAGCTACGAAACAGCTACGGAAAGCCACAAATAGCCACCAATTAGCTACGAAAAATTAGCTACGAAGCTATAGCTACGAAATAGCTATGGCAAAATAGCTACGGATTTTGCCGTAGCTATTTCGTAGCTATAGCTTCGTAGCTAATTTTTTCGTAGCTAATCGGTGGCTATTCGTGGCTTTTCCGTAGCTGTTCCGTAGCTTTTCCGTAGCTTTTCCGTAGCTTTTAAAAAAACTACGGAATTGCCGTGGCTAATCCGTAGCTATACGCATAATTTTTAGTAGTGAGTCTAAGTATACTCCGGTATGCTGCGTGCTACGAAGTACGGGCACGTTTTGTTGATACATCATGTTTGATCTATATCTTATAATGAATACGGACTAGGAAATCACTAGAGGAAGAACCATCATACTTGATTGATAAGCCTGTTGGTTGATTAATGGTTGTAAAGTAGCTAGATGGTGTGAAAGCACTATGAGGTATTCGTCACAGCGTTGAGGGCGCTTGTGGTACGAACTGTTTGCGGGAACTGACGAGGGTCTTATGCCTTGGCATCAGAACCATACGAGAGATGGAACTGGTGGGGTGTTTACTTGTTGTCAGAACTCACTTGTTTGTTGGGACCGGTGGGGTTTACGCATCTTGGCACCATAACCACTGCGTACGGAGAGGTGAGGTGTGTACCTTGGCACTGGAAGCATCGTCGTAGGGGCTCGGACGCGCCTCAGGAGTCCGTGTGACCCGAAAACTTGTGAGCTATTGGCTCGAGATATATCTTTATTGTGGTACCTCTTGTTTGGTAGCTGTGTGGGCGCTTCTAGAGCGTGATGTATGATTGCTTGTTTATACTTAATCTTAATGTGTTGGTTGAATATGAGTGAGTGTGGGGATGAGATTCTAGGTTTAGTTCTCGCTGAGTAATCCCAATTACTCACCCCTCTCTCTTCTTGTTGGTGAGTATGATGATATTGTTGATAATGTTGAGTATGAAGAACTGGATGAGTGTTTCTGCTGTGGTGCGAGGTTTTGGGAGTTCGGAAGTTCTCTTAGAGTTTTATTTGGCATTTCAATTATTTCATTTAAAGACAATTGTTCGCTATTTGCTTCGGTTTTATTTATGATTTAAGTTGGATTTTATAAGACTATTTGAGATTAAATGAAAGGTATTATTTAGAAATTAAATTGGCCAAGAGCAGGTCATTACAAGTGGTATCAGAGCGGGTTTCGAGAGGAGGGTTAATCTAGGTTAGTGGGAATAGGGAAAAATCGGATTTCAATGTTTTCAAAATGAGGATTTTTCAAAGTTATAAAACCACCACCTAGATGAGCCTCCAATTATTATTGTTGTTCTATCTTGCAGGGAGATCAGTCTTTACAGGACCAGACTGACTCACTTGCAATCGTGTATGCATATGTCGCCAAAAAGAGCATAAGGTTTGGAAGCAAAAACTCGGGTCATTGGAGGAATTTCGCCTCCATTTGCTTAACAAAAAAGACATTCAAAAAGAAATCAAACGGTTGATGGGTAATATAAATTAATAACAAAATCACATAAATAAAATATTAACCGAAAAAATTATTACCATTTGAAGGCGTCTTCCCGCAAAAGATGTTTGACCCGATGTATGTGGCATAAGTGCTGGAAGACCGTCTGGACCCATAGTGTTCCGAGAAGCCGAACACTTAGCGGCCACTTGCTGCGAATGTGGATCTCTCCAATATGCCGTCAAGCCGTTCCAAACATCGGAAGACATGTATGGCGGCTTCCCATTATCGCCTTTAACCTCCCACTTCATCTTCCAATCGGAGACGGTATTGTTGAGCCGCAATTTTCCCTTCTTTTTAATTCTGTCTTCACCGTCTCATTGATCGCAACGTCCCAATGCCATTTTTGCTATACAAATAAAATTAGAAACGATTAAAGATAAAGAATTCTCTATAATAATAATGAATTTTAAAAAAAAATTACCGTGAAACATTTAAACCATGTCTCGACAACGTATTCCGGAACCGAAGACCAATTACGGTGAGGCTCCATGAAATAGGCTTTAATGGTGTCAGCCGCACTCCGTCCAACTTTGTTATCTTCCTTAAACCTGACAAATAAAACAAAAATTATTAGTAAAAAATAACAAATTAAAAATATTATTAAAAGGCAAAAAAATTGTTATTACGTACCAAAAAGTATTCGGAAGCCGTCGCAGATCTAACCGGTCTAAAGAATCATGCCCCAGCGACTGCAAAATATCTTCGACCGTTAATCCCGCATACAACAACGGCGGTCGAGGTCGTGCTTCTGGCGGCTGCGCTGGTCCGGAAAAAGAATCTGGAACAGCGGACTGTGTCGCAGAAGATGACGGGAGTTACGAATTAGCATTCGGTCCCGTCTCGAGAAACTGCCGATAATGTGTCGTACGTGGCGCCATATCTAAAAAAAAATTAAAAATAACTCTATTCCAGTATCATATAATTCCAATCCTAACTAATAATTCCAATGCTAACTAACAATTCAAAATCCTAACAAACATTCAAAATATAATTTAGAAAACCAAATTTTTTTTTATACCTTTTTCGTAGGTAGAGAGTGGTCAGAGCGTTTGAGAGAGAGAGTGAGTTGTGGAGAGATTGTGAGTTGTGAGGGAAAAAACTGATCACGTATATATAGATTTTGTGGTCGTCGTAAAATCGTTGGTAATTTACGACGATTTTACGACGGAAACGTCGTAACATTAAAACTGAAAATTCAACCAATCGAAATTTCTCCTCACGCGGTAAATTAAATATTTCGATTTACGACGACATTACGACGGATTCGTCGTAAAATCGTCGTAATTTCGTTGTAATAAATTAAATCTATACCCTAAACCCTAAATCACAATACACATATCCTGGAAGTAAGAACGAAGTATATTTGTGCATCTAATACTTCTCATATTTAACAACAGATTCAATAACGACGATTGAATCTATATCGTCGTCGATTTCCTTATCTTACATAATAATGTATATCATTCGTTCTTATAAGTATATTCGTAACATGCATGACTTAAATAATGTAAATGATTTTAATAAAAACTTAAACTTGTTTATACTATGATTAGAACTTACGTAAAACAAGATATACGATAAAAAACCAAACATGTAAATCAAACCCCAAACCCTAAATTTTAGGGTTTACGACGATTTTGCTTAATTCGTCGTAAATGCGTTGTAAAATTACGACGGGTTTACGAAGAATCCGTCGTAATATCATCGTAATGGATTACATCTATACCCTAAACCCCAAACATGTAAAGCAAACCTAAATCGTCGTAAAGTCGTCGTAATAGTACGACGATTTTACGACGAAAATAGTTACATATGTATCACGACGATTTCACGTTGACTCTGAGAGTTTGGTAAAACACGTTTTCTTATAGATTACCTAATTATTTACATCGAATATTGTCCACGTAAATCCGTCGTATATTCGATGTAAAATCGTTGTAATGCTATTCGATGTAAATCTGTTGTAAATTTTGGTTGCAAATCCGTTGGTAATTTCTAGAAATTTTTATAAATACATTCCACCTTCAATGGTAACTCAAAAAAAAAAAAATACACACTAAATATATACATACGCACGTTTCCTTGGGTTTTGACGCTGATCATTGTGTTCCCACTTCTTGATGATCTTGCCAACAAAGAATTATGTGGGATCATGTTTTCAAGTAAAGACAATCTTCATAACTATCATAGGTGAATGATTCATAGAATTGGACATCTATGTAAATCCGTCGTAATATAAGGATGTCCAATTCTATGTATCTTTCACTTATGGTGGTTGGTCTTTATGAATCTAGAAAAGTAGACTACCAGAGTTCTTTGTTGGCCAGATCATCAGAAGTGGGAATACAACGGTCTGCGCCAAAACCCAAGGAGGACATTACGACGATATTACGACGAATGTGGTCCTAGGCGTCGTAATTTTTTCTTAAAATTACGACGATTTTACGACGACTAGTACCACATTCGTCGTAAAATCGTCGTTCAGTACCAACGGATTTAAGACGGTTAACTGTATATTTGGGGTTTATAGTTATGTAATAAAGTTTAACTAACCGTAATCTACGTGTTTCATTCACAAAAACTGTTAATTCATCAATATTTCGTCGATTTTTTATTAGTTTAATAATTTTCCAAAAAAAACTTAAACATTTAACAAACCAAAAATTTTGTTTAATAATCAAATTAATAAATTACATATATATATATATATATAAGTTTTCAATCAGAATCATCATCTTCGTTGGGGTCATCACCTTGATTGGGTTCATCATCTTCAGGTTCATCATCATCGTCACTTTCTTCAAACTCGTCGGAATCGCCTTCTTCTTCTTCTGTGTCGGCAGGTAGATATTCAAGTTGCCTGTTTCGTGGATCAATTAAAAAAACGTTCTCCGTAATCTCTGGTTCTGTAATGTCAAGGCAAGAATCTTGTTGCATTGAAAGATCATCAACACCAACAATTTTACCCCTTGGAGCTATTTTAATAACCGATAACCATGAGATCCCAAATGTTCCAACTCGCGGATATGGAACGAACGTTACTTGTTCTTCTTGTGATGCTAGGATGAATGGCTCAAACTTGTTGTAACGTCGTGATTTGTTGACGTCAACCACACCAAATTTGTTAATTCGCACCCCTCGACCGACTGTTGGATCGAACCAATCACATTTGACGAGAACGCATTTCAACCTAACCAGTCCGGGGTACTTGATACAAGACTTTTTAGTCTCTTAAGGTATCAATACCCTCTTATCGATGTAATATAAGAGGTTATCGAATCCAATTGGGATTATTCTAATCACTAAGAATGCAAGGTACTTATGTAAGTTAAGCTAAACGAGTGTGGTTTTGTAATTGAGAATCTAAATTAAGCAAGTAAACAACTAAACAAGATGTAATCCAAATAATAAAAGCGGAACAAGAGATAAGGTTATTGATATAGGGTGATCCAAGCTTTATTAGTGGTGTTCAATTACTCAAGAAGCTAATCCCTAGGCAATAGATCCCTAATCTAGATTAGTTCTCTTTCAAGCAACTAATCTCTATGCTAATTATCAAATCCATTAGCAAATCATCATTTGTGGATTATCAATTAGCAAGCATTAAGAATTATAAAAAGATCAACCAAAGATATGCCCTAAACAACTAATGTCTTAGGTTAGGAACATAAATCTCTTGTCTAGTTTGGTCTTGGCATTTCATCAAACACTTGGTGTTCATGAAATGCCTAATGATCTAGACCCACTCTTTCAAGCTAGATCTAGCATTAGGGACTCTAGACAAGAAGGAATACGAGACTATCTAATCCTAAACACCACTAATCCAACCCTAGATCCCCCTAATCAACCTCATCCCAAGATCCTTAAGACTACTCACTAATCATCATGGGTCTAACAAATCCAAGGAAAGAAGTGTTAAATCTCATGATCAGGATGATTGAATGATTAGAAGGTAGAAGATAGATGGATTAAATCAAGAAAACAATACTAAAATTAAAAGGATTAATCTCTTACAAATCACTCTTAGAGAGAGTTTTTGCTAGAAAAAGACTTAGCCCTCACAAATTAGGTTTTTAGGCTTAAATACAGAATAGAAACGAACCGGGTCGACCCGGGACAAACCGGGTACCGACCCGGTTTAATTGGATAAAAGGCTTAGTATCGACCAGAGTTTAGATGGATAAAACGCTAGGTATCAATCGATACCCTCGGTATCGATCGATACTAAGGAAGCATCGGGTTTGTTCTTCAGTGATACCGAGGTCACTCCTCGGTATCTTTGCTCCGTATTGAGGGTCATTTCCCCCAGGATCCTCCTGTGGCGATACCGAGCTATGACACCGAGCAGGAGCATCGGTATTGCCACTCGGTGTCGATCGATACCCAGTGCTGATACTGGTATCGATCGATGCTTCTTCAGTCGATACCGAGGTCACTCCTCGGTATCACTGCTCGGTTCTAAGGACTTCTCCCCCGGGTTCTCCCTGTGGCGATACCGAGCTGTGACACCGAGCAGTGGCATCGGTGGTGGTATCGATCGATACCCAGTGTCACACCTGGTATCGATCGATGCTCTGTATGGTCCCTGTCTCCTCTCTTCGGGTCTCGAACCTCCTCCAAAAGCACCTATTAATGACTCCAAAAATGCCTAAAGACCCACTAGGACCTAAAGCAACTCCTAATATCTAATTTGGAACCTAATTGCATGATAAGACCATGATTATGCATGAGAACTATACAAAACCATGCATGAAATGCATGCTAAAATATGTAATATGAGAGTATATCAATTCCCCCAAACTTAAACCTTTGCTTGTCCTCAAGCAAACAAGATTAAGAATGAGAGATGCAATGTAATGCAAGTGGAGCTCGAACCTATATGAAGCACAAGAAACAATCGCACTCAACGTCCAAGTTACTAGTTCTAGGATGCACCAAAGTTGTCTACTCAAAAGGAGATAGCCATTTCCTTCTCAACATACAACAAGGCCAAACCTCAACCTAGACAATCTCTATTATCCTCTAGCCTCTTAACATTCATTAATGATTGTATCCGTGAATTGTGCTTATGCAAAATCAATTGAGACCGCTTGGCTAAAGGACCGGTTATGAGATGAAAGTGATCTCATCAATATGCATGGGTGATCAAACACAAGGATCTCTCAATGAACGAGCAAACTTCGACAAAATGCTAAAGGTAAAGAGCAATCTATGCATACAAAGAAAAACTCTCATCTACCCGAATGCCTAGAATGTTACTAACCTTTACCCAATCTACCCCCTTTTTGCTTGTTCCCGAATCCTATTCTACCCTTTTCCTACAAGGCACTTGCCTTGGATACCCAAACACACTTCTTTGTTCTCATTTTCACCTTCTCTTCTCATGGGGACTTTCTTCTTCACTTTGGTTGTGGTTGGATGCTTCTTTTCCTTTTGGTTCATGCCTCTTCTCATCTTTTGATGCCTTGGCTTTATGGCCTTCTTTTCTTCTTTGTCTTTTGAGGCTTCTCTTTGTCACTTAGAGCTTTGTTTTTAATTATCTTTGCACCAGCTAACCATCACATTGTACACCCCTCTTCATCGTCCTTTCTTTCTTCTTTCATTCCGCAATCCATTCCAATCATGCCATTTACTAAATCTAAACCCGTTTCCCCCAAACTTGAATCAAGAACTGCCATCCTAACTAGCTTATTCCTAGATTAGCTCTTTGATGATGGAGCTAAGTCTACACAAGAGTGCTTCCTTGTCGCCCTAAACCTAACACTTTTTGTCAAGTTCATTCCAAATAAGGCCTCACAAGACACACACGAAGGACTATTGGCTAGAAAGGAGGTAATTGTCATGGTAGGGAAACCAATCCAAAGATGGGATTTGGCTATTTGGACAGGCAAGAGTGGTACAAGGAATAAGAATGTCCAAATATGTATATGTGATCTACGAGTTCATTTAAGTTTGCATAAGCACAATAATTACATGTCAAATCATGGTTATCACTTAGATGAGGCTAGATTCAATTCAAGCTTGCTTCAATCAAAGAAAGGCAATGATGCATGCGCTCTAACAAATGGTTCGTCATTGATTTCGGATTCAACTTCAATGCATCAAACAACTAATAACTCGGGCGTTGAATCAATTGCTAGTTAAGCTAATTTCAAGGTTGTCATTACTCCATGCTTATGCAAATGCAAGCTAAAATGCAAACTAGACGCCACCTACAAGTGAATATGCAATCCTAAATGTTCTAAAAATTCAAAATTTATTGAGAATGCATGATATGCATGAGACTCAAGATGCCAAAAGAGAAGATAAGAGCATAAAACACGAGGTCAAATACCGGTCTCTCTCCCAAACTTAAATCACACCGTCCCGGTGTGAAATAAATTCAAAGAAGAGACCCAAAACAAAATATAATATGCTAAGACTTTAAAAGGGAAAGAGATACTTACATGGAGGAGACTAGAGGTATCAAGGGACGCCATATTCCATCACCTCATCCTAAGCACTTTAGTCCATAAGTTCATGCCCATATGGCCTTTGAAAACCTACTCGCACTTAAGAAAACCCATCAAAAGGAACTAATAACGAAAGAAAAGCATAAAAGGAATATGTACAAGGATAAGCTTGGGGTATCTCCCAAGAGTACTTTGTTTAACGTCACTAAGTTCGACGTTTGTTACCCTATTAGGCGGGTAGTGGAGGAGTGCAAGCGCTCCTTGGCGGTTTGGTAAGCTCGAGTTTGAGAACTTTGTCCATTAAGCCTTGGAGACCGGTTTGATTTGGCTCCATCACCTCCGGTGTGAGGGTTGCTATGGCCTTGGCAAAAGGCTTGGGGCGTCCTCTACATTTGACCTTATACTCAATCATCCCTTCTTCATGTTTCCATGGGATGAGAGTCACGATCGAAGGTTGGTCTAGCAAGGGGCCAATCCCCTTGAACATGCTCGGTTCCCCCTTCTCGGACCTAGGCTTTGTCCTCTTCTCATCAACCTTGGCACATTCGCCATCGCTCTCCGTTGTGGTGTGAAAGAGGGAATACAAGCAAATTCCATCTAGAGCTAGGGCCTCTTTAACCCTTTCAATACTCACCGCCTCACATACGCCCACATACTCAACCTTCCGGGCTTGGGCTTTATTGTCTCCACAAATAATAGTCCCACAAATAGCGGTGGGAGAAGGCATCATTGTGTAGAACTTCTTGGCATCCACGTTCTTAAGAACAACCCTCTTGTTTATGAAGTCCAAGCTTGCACCGGTTGTGTTGAGGAATGGAGTCCCGAGGAGTAGAGGAAGTTTAATGTTTGGTGCCATCTCCATCACAACGAAGTCCGTTGGTACAAGACACTTTCCAATTATGAGAGGAAAGTCTTCAACCAAGCCAAGAGGTTTCTTCGTAGAGGAGTCTCCAAAAGTGATGGTGGAGGGGTAATCGTTCAACTTATCTATCCCAAGACTTTTGGCCATCTCCCAAGTCATGACATTAACGGTTGAGCCCGAGTCACACAAAGCATCATCAACTTCCAAG
>PKML01043648.1:873041-911451 GCA_002933935.1 Eutrema yunnanense
TCGGGTTTGTTCTTCAGTGATACCGAGGTCACTCCTCGGTATCTTTGCTCCGTATTGAGGGCCATTTCCCCCGGGATCCTCCTGTGGCGATACCGAGCTATGACACCGAGCAGGAGCATCGGTATTGCCACTCGGTGTCGATCGATACCCAGTGCTGATACTGGTATCGATCGATGCTTCTTCAGTCGATACCGAGGTCACTCCTCGGTATCCCTGCTCGGTTCTAAGGACTTCTCCCCCGGGTTCTCCCTGTGGCGATACCGAGCTGTGACACCGAGCAGTGGCATCGGTGGTGGTATCGATCGATACCCAGTGTCACACCTGGTATCGATCGATGCTCTGTATGGTCCCTGTCTCCTCTCTTCGGGTCTCGAACCTCCTCCAAAAGCACCTATTAATGACTCCAAAATGCCTAAAGACCCACTAGGACCTAAAGCAACTCCTAATATCTAATTTGGAACCTAATTGCATGATAAGACTATGATTATGCATGAGAACTATACAAAACCATGCATGAAATGCATGCTAAAATATGTAATATGAGAGTATATCAGTACTCCACTTCAATTATTTCCTGCAAAACCCCATAAAAATCTATTTCACCCCTAACACATACTCCGTAGTTGGTAGTTGCCCGACGAACGCCATACTTGTATGTATGAAACACATAACCACGGGTAAAATACATGGGTGCGGTCGTTATCTTCCCGATGGGGCTTAGGAGTAACTCATGAAACCAAAATGGATATGCGGGATCGCCATGATCAACCTATGATAAAGTGTGCATGTTAAATTGAAAGCCAATATAATTAAATAAAATATTTATAACTATATTAACTTACTTGCGTCGTCAACCACTCAACAAAGTGACGATATTTATGGTCGTTTATTTCATCATCTGAAACCCCTTCAATGCATTCTCGTACCTGGGTAACAAATAAGCTGCAAAATACATATATAGACATAAAAATTAACACATTTAATTATAATTATATTAATTAATTATTAATGACCGATTAATTAAATAGTTTTGTTACCTTTCGTAAGGACTCACTTCATCACATTTTAGGAGGATGTACGTATGTGGGCTGTGCCTGTCATGCTCGTTATCCCACCAAACTTCCTTCAATTTTCCACTAAGACGACCGATTGGTGAGAAGATGTCTGGGACACCTTCTACTGCATAAATTCGTCCCACACCGCCATCATCGTATCGTCGGGGAGCCCGTTTGCGTGTGCGGACTTTTGTAGCAAAATAATATGAAGTGAAGTGTGAAGTTTCTTCTGTCAAACTTCCCGCAACAATTGATCCTTCAACCCATGCTAGACTTTTTGCCTTTCCCTTTAAATGTTTCATGAAACGCTCGAATGGGTACATCCACCTAAACTGAACAGGGCCTCCTAGTTCTGCTTCGTGGGGGAGATGAATGGGAAGATGTTCCATTACATCAAAAAAACGCAGGGGGAAATATCTTCTCCAAATTGCACATCAAGATTGGAATATTAGCAGCCAGCTGTGCAATTACATATTCTGACAACGTCCGTGTACTAAGATCCCAGAAAAACGCTCAGATGCCTGCAAAGACAAAATTATATACATTGTAACATATATATATATATATATATATATATATATATAATTAATCTCAACAATTTTATATGTGATGAAGTATCTTACCTCCAATTGCTTCATGAACATTTCCTGGAAAGAGTTCGGCAAATGCGAAAGGAAGTAAACGTTGCATAAACACGTGGCAGTTATGACTCTTCATCCCTGAAAACTTTTGTCCATTATCAACATATTTAGCAAGATTGGATACATACCCATCAGGAAACTTCACGTCAGATGAAACCCAATTGAACAACGATGCCTTTTGTTCTGCACCCAACCGAAATATAGGAACTTGTGATTTTCCATTGCTCAATATATGCAACTCATTTCTGTTGCAAATATATAGCAAGTCCAACCTTGACTTTCCACTGTCTTTGGTTCTCCCTTTCACGTTTAACACTGTATGCATGATGTTATCAAAAAAGTTATTCTCAATGTGCATGACATCAAAATTGTGTCTCAGCATATGATTTTTCCAGTACGGAAGATCCCAAAAAATGTTTTTTCTTGTGCCAATTGTGATTAACCTCGTACCCATGATGCATATTAGCTGGAGTGTGCCAATTTCCCCCATGATTCACAGTTTCAAACCCCCCAAAATGATCTATTTGCGCTTCTAGATCTTCCTCAGATAGATACACTGGTGGGGGGACACGCACGATTTTGTTCTTCCTAAACAACCGCCTGTTTCTCCTATATGGATGGTTGATTGGTAGAAACCGGCGGTGACAATCAAACCAGCATGTTTTTCAACCATGTTTCAGTTGAAACGCATTATCCGATCGAGGCAATAAGGACATGATAACCTCCCATGCGTCATCCAACCTGATAACATTCCGTATGCAGGGAAGTCGCCTATTGTCCACATAACCACCGCACGCATCGTAAATTTTTTTTTCCTCGAACAGTCATTTGTCCGAACTCCTGTATACCACAACTGTTTCAACTCATGTATGAGAGGCTGCAAAAACACATCAAGGGACCGCTTCGGATGATTGGGACCAAGGACTAAAATATTCAGGAAAAGAAATTCCCTTTGCATGCACATATCTGGGGGAAGGTTATAAGGAGTTACGATAACTTGCCACAAAGAATATTGCCTACCAGACATACCGAATGGACTAAATCCATCAGTGCAAAGACCAAGATACACATTTCGCTTAGAGTTAGCAAAATCGGGGTGTATCGTGTTAAAGTGTTTCCAAGCTTTTGCATCTGACGGGTGAGTCACTTCTCCTTCTCTCTGTGAATGTTCTGCATGCCACCTCATCGATGCAGCTGTCCTTTCAGATTGATACAATCATTTCAACCTATCAGTTATAGGAAGATACCACATCTGTTGGTATGGTATCTTAGTACGCCCAATTGTTTGCGGCCTAAATCTCGGTTTTTGGCAAAATCGACATTCCTGCAGCTTATCATCATCTTTCCAAAAAAGCATACAAATGTCAACACATACATCTATCATCTCAGAAGGCAACCCAAGACTAAACACCAACTTCTGTATCTCATAGTATGTTTCGGCAGCCAAATTATCCTCTGGCAAATACTCTTTAATAAGATCAGCCCAATCATCCATGCAAACCTCAGCTAAGTTATGATTAGTTTTAATTGTCATCATCCTAGCAGCTAACGACAATTTAGACTGACCTTCTCTACATCCATCGCAGAGTGGCTGATTTGCAGCGTCTAGCATATCATAAAATCGCTTCGCATCTACGTTGGTTTCCTCAACAGTACTATTATCAGCATTTGTTTCATGAAATGCATCATTAACCATGGCATGTATCCTATCGTGATATGCACCCTGATCAAATTGATGTTGACCATGATCATAACTACCTTGATAATTTGATTCTACTTGACCTTGATAATTACTACTACTATCCGTTGCTTGAGTTCTTTCAAAACCCTCTCCATGTTGGTATCAAACATAGTATTGCGGCATAAACCCTCTATTTAGTAAATGATTCCACACCGTCTCAATAAACATATATCTCGTATTCTTGCATTTACGACAAGGACAAAACATCTTACCACTTTCCAGGGTTGTTTGAATATTTCAAGCCCCTATTTGAATTCTTCCGTCAAATCTCCCTCCGAATTCTTTTGCGTATACATCCATTTTCGTAGTTTGTATATAGACATTTATAGTGGTTTTTTTTTTTTTTTTTAGTGTTTGTTTTTTTTTTTTTGATTCTTTCGTTTGAAGTTAGGCTGTATTTATAGAAATTTTTTCAGAATTACCAACGATTTTCCATCAGATTTACAACAAATTTTACGATGTAAATTCGATGTAAATTTAGTAGGTGGACCTATTAAAAAACGTGGTCTACCTAACTGGGAATATGCGACGTCAAATCGTCGTAATATCAACGTAATATACATAAGTCATATTCGTCGTAATATCGATGTAACTTTACATCGATATTACGATGATTTATGTTGTCGCCGTATTGTCGTCGTAAAATCGTCGTAATGTTACGACAATTTTACATCGACCATATATTTCGTCGTAATGCCATCGTAATGTCGATGTAAAGTTACATCGATTTAAAACGGTCGAAAAATTTTCGTTGGAAATTGACATTTTTCTTGTAGTGACAACTATTACACCGAACGCCCCATGTGTTCATACGGACAGAGATGGTGTTAAGTTCGACCCTAAGTTGGAAAACTGAAGGTAGGAGACGCTGGAAGTAAAGCATCACCCACCTACCAACCCTTGTTATAAATGAGAATCAAGAGCCTTGCAGGCAACACCTAGGAGAAGGACACTTCGAAGTTTGTTCGGAAACGAAGTTTGTCAAGATCTGCTGGGAAATAGATGGTACCCGCGAGGAAACGTGGGAGCCGGAGTAGCAAATGCGAAAAGATTACCCCGAGCTCTTTAAGGACAAGAGCGGAACCGGAGGTGTGGAGGAGAATTCGGGGACGAATTACTTTCAAGGAGGGGAGAGTTGTAACATCCCGATTTTCGGTCTCCAGAAACCGGCATGTTTTAATTTCGGTTATCTCAAAAATTGGGATTCATTATTTATTTTAATCCAAAAGCCCAACCCGGAAGCCCACTAAGCTATTAGTAAACCCTAACCTTAGAGTTCCCTCACCTCTATAAATAGAGAGAGATCGTGGCAAAGAAGAGGCAGAGTGTTCTTGCAGCAAAGCCCTGTGGAAATCACCTCTGAGCAACCACCGTCGAATCACCTTGAAGGAGAATCCATCGTAACCACCTAAAGGCAAGGAAAGGTATATCAGACCCGTTCTGGTAGAAAGGAGGAACAAATGGTCAAACCAGATCCAAACAATCTGAAACTTGGTGAGTACTTCTTTGACTCTCTAATCTATCCAACACCGAAATCATATTGTTATTTGGAGTTGTGATATGAAAGTTATGGATGTTTTCCCATGCCTGATCTGTGCAGTGCGGATCTGCGACCAATAAGAGGAGAAACCGATCTGTAGATTTCGTAGTGATCCGATCAAGATGATATTTGGTAAGGATGTTTGATACCCTTAGACCATCTGCATTAGAGACACAAAAATGTGTGTCTCAAATTTTTTTTTTTTTTTTAATTAAGTAATGAAAAAAAAAAAAACCAATACCCTCGCGCCACGTCAGCGCGAGGGTGGAAGACACATGTCTCCAACAAGACATATGTCTCAGGAAAAAGCAAAAAAAAAAAAATATTTTTTTTTAATGGGAAGACACCCACAATTATGTGCAATGTGGGTGCTCTTAGATCTAAATCTCTGTGAAATATCTCAGTGTTCTACTTTGTGGTTTGGAAGTTATGTTAGTTTTACCGAGACTGTTCTGCGCAGCGCACAGGTTAGACCAGTCTAGCGAGTTGAGTTGTTTGGATAGGCAAATCAATCTGGTTCCACCTGAAACTTTGCATACATTCTAAGGACACGTGGATCTAGCTCTTTGTTTAAGGATAACCAATTTGAGCCTCAGGAGCATCTGCAATCGTGTTGTCAATTCAGTGGCTAAGGTGAGGATTAGATCTAGGCTTCTCTCTATGTTCTCTTGTCTTCTTCTGGTATGTTGAGTCTAAGTATACTCTGGTATGCTGCGTGCTACGAATTACGGGCATGTTTTGTTGATGCATCATGTTTGATCTATATCTTATAATGAATACGGACTAGGAAATCATTAGAGGAAGAACCATCATACTTGATTGATAAGCCTGTTGGTTGATTAATGGTTGTAAAGTAGCTAGATGGTATGAAAGTACTATGAGGTATTCGTCACAGCGTTGAGGGCGCTTGTGGTAAGAACTGTTATTGGGAACTGACGAGGGTCTTATGCCTTGGCATCAGAACCATACGAGAGATGGAACTGGTGGGGTGTTTACTTGTTGTCAGAACTCACTTGTTTGTTGGGACCGGTGGGGTTTATGCATCTTGGCACCATAACCGCTGCGTACGGGGAGGTGAGGTGTGTACCTTGGCACTGGAAGAATCGTCGTAGGGGCTCGGACGCGCCTCAGGAGTCTGTGTGACCCGAAAACTTGTGAGCTATTGGCTCGAGATATATCTTTATTGTGGTACCTCTTATTTGGTAGTTGTGTGGGCGTTTCTAGAGCGTGATGTATGATTGCTTGTTTATACTTAATCTTAATGTGTTCGTTGAATATGAGTGAGTGTGGGGATGAGATTCTAGGTTTAGTTCTCGCTGAGTAATCCCAATTACTCACCCCTCTCTCTTCTTGTAGGTGAGTATGATGATATGGCTGATAATGTTGAGTATGAAGAACTAGATGAGTGATTCTGGTGTGGTGCGAGGTTTTGGGAGTTCGGAAGTTCTCCTTAGGGTTTTATTTGACATTTTCGTTATTTCATTTTTAAGACAATTATTCGGGAAATGAATGAGAGAAGTATTATTCAGAAAGTGTTTGCTTGTGTAATGAGTTATTGTTAGCCGATACGTCGTCTTTACGGAGATAAAGAGGCGGGGTCGAGGGTGGCATAGCCGATTCGTCTGGTTCCTTAGTAAAGGCGGGGTCGGAGTGTTACAAGCACATGGCTGACTCTACGCATGTAGGATTTTGGAAGCAAAGCTTGGTTGATCACGCAAAGGAGTCGTTAAGAGGTTGAGCTACTCTAACCAAATGAGCCGATTGATTTATGGAAGGTGTGAGATGGAAGGTGGATCGAGGTGTACCACACAAGATGTGTAAGACTCGTGATACAACACAATTTCTTAGGCCGAGGAAGTGCTGGTCTTAACTAGGTTTAGAGAGAAAACAAGTTTTGCTAGAAAACTTAAGTTTAGAAAAAAAATCTTATTTTATTTCATGATGAATAAAAGGATACATCATGAAAAATTACATCAGAAAAATAAAGAAAGGCGAAAAACAAGTGATTAGTCAAAGTAATGAAAATCTTTGAAATGCTTACCTTTCTTACCTCTTAGACGTGTTTGACTTGAGGTAGATTAGGAAAGTGTAATTGTCTTTGTTCCCTTGTTGCGTGTGCTCTCTTAACTCTTTAAGATTGCTGATTTTACGTGGATGACAAAGAGATTGTGGGTTTGGGCTTCACTTGGTATTAAAGGCCAGAAATCTTGTTCGGTTGAGCTCGGTCCAATAACTTGGCCTTTTCGAATGTTAGATGGTTCGGTCCATGTTTGAAGTTGCTCGTCCTCCTTAGTTGTGTCTTGATGGGCTTCTAAACGAGATTGGCCTTCGCTTGACTTCTCATGATCAGCTTGGGCGATAGCTTGCGTTATGTTTTTATTGTATTTGTGTTGGAGAATCCTAGCTCTTTGTCTTTTCATAGATCTTTGATGAATGTTCTGATTCAATTTAATTGGCCTCATCACAATCCATTCCGATTATCAACTTCTTTTCTATTGTTAACAAACCATTCAATCTTCTGTTATTTAAAGACACGCCAAATTTTTTAAATTATTTTTTACAAATTTTAATCATCGTAATTCTAGCTACAATAATGTTTTACAAATATAATATGTGTATTCATGTCTCAAATATAAAGAAAAAATTAGTCAACCAAATATATGAAATTATTTAATTTTAGATTTAGACGCATAAAACTGTATTTATAACTCTTACAATCATTAAAGCTAATATTTATTCTCTAACATGGATAATCATCTCTTTTTGTAATTTTATCAATAGTTTATTGGAGAATATAATTGATAGTGATTCTACTTCCTTTAGTCATTATGATAGCTTGTGATAATCATTATAAGTGAAGCAAAAGTTAAAAGTTTACGCTTCTTAAATTTAATAGCCACGAACCAAAAATTATCTTTAAAAAGAAAGTTAGGTGACATTTAAGAGGATTTGTCCCCCAAGCCAATCTGAAAGTGGTCAAATAGGCTTTTTAAATTAAGAATAATTAATTTTTTTCATTTATTTAATGGTCGGATTAGTGACAATTATGTGTCTGTTATTGCGAATCTTTGGCCGTGAATATCCCACATGGGATAAGTCCCCCTTAATGGATAACCTTTGCTCCAAAGTCCAAACAATTATAAAACAAATGGAAAAATAACAATTAAGTGGACCAAACCAAACTGCTGAAATTACGACGATCAAAATTTGTAAATATAAATAAACAGAAAATTTTAATTTATCTTTAATAACAAAATATATTAGAGAATATCTAGCAAAAAAAACATTGCTCAAAGAGATCAAAATGAATCAATAATCGGTTTTGAACAAGAATTACAGATTAAATTGGAATTAGTATTTCGTTCCCAAGAGTGATTTTATAAGAACAAAAACAAAGAATTGCTAAGTATTTAAGTGTAGAGCTAGTTGATGATGGAAGAAATTATGTTGCTCTTTGCTCTCGTCCTTGTTTTATACCCCGAATCCGTGTTTAACGTTACCGTTTACTCCGCCTGATTCGCCATAAATGGTCTTTAATTCTGAGGTTACGACCGTTACGTTCAGGCGCTTTAATTCACCGGTTTGAATGAGTTTTTGATCTCGTCAGGGTTGACTACCAGAATTGCATTTATTCTCCTTTAACCGTAAGCTTTATCCCGATGGACCTTTTAGTCCGGCTTGTCACCTCGTCAGTATTCTTGACTTCGTCATCCCTTTTACCATTAGTTTATTGGACCGAGATTTTTACCCCCATAATTAGCCTTCCAATTCCTTAAACGCGGATGTTAGATCCTTTTAAAAGAATTTCAATCTATAATCATCTCCAATAAGCAAAAATTACGGCCTAATTAATGATTCACTTTCCTTTTTTGTACATTCATTTTCTTAACTATTAGTCTTCTCCGATTTCTGACATATATCTTTTTTTATGGCGTCTTTCGATGTTACTCGCTTTTGGTCGGAAACTTGTTGCACTCAAGACTCTTTATCTCTATTTTTCCGTCGTGTAACCTTCCTACGAGGGTTGCGATCATTATTCTGTCGCCACGCGAGAACCCCGAGAAGGTCCAAAATGGATTATGTTGTGTGATGCAGACATCCAATCAACGTTGAACCATGGAGCTAAGGAGGTGGTCCATGCGATGGAAAATTCTTTTCCAAGCCAAAAAACAAGAAACAATAAAGAGGAGTTCAAATAAATCAAAGCGAAACCACCAGATTCACTCGAATGCAAGTATGGTCCAAAAGACGAAGTCCACGAGCCCAAGATGAAGCAGCCCAATCCCGAGCTACCATGGCCCATCTTGACCAGTCTCTCAACAATCCAGAACCGTGGAGACTCAAGGAGTACCAGCCGAAAAAAACCCACAAACCTACAATCATTCAAATGCCCCGATAAGGACATATGGGCATCTCTTGAAAGATTTCGGCCCAACCACAAAGAACTAAGCCAAGAACCAACTTGGTCCACATTCTTGACCCATAAAGGATCCAAGGACATCTCAGACCCGACCCGAATCGGTTCAGAACAGTTCAGAAAGCGGCAATTAACCCGAGAGACATTAAATTGATTAAAAAATGGGCTTTCCATATTTGGCACTTTGAGGATTCGTGTATGGCATCCAGGAGAGTTTATAATTCATCTAGAATCTATTGAGAAGTCATTCAAGTGCACCAGCACACATGGGATCAAGTGGATCTCTTCACACCTCAACTTTCCTTATCCGGAGCCAATTACGTCAAATATGGTCCAACAAATATATCTTCTTGATTTATTCGACCAAGCTGATTTGGAGACCATACCCAAGGTCTTGAATGTTCCAAGGCGTCAGTATTTCATGTCCAAGCTATCCATTTACAAAGAACCTCATATTTTCCTTACTTGGCCAAACATCAAGCAATAAAGACCATACTAATCAAGCTTTTTGATTGATTTCTTATTTATGTTAAATATTTGATTTATTTTATTTGTAGAAACATCTAAGAGCACTCATTTCCATTGTAACACTCACCCATGAATTAATCAAAAACGTTTAAAGTTTCTTTACAAAAGTCTTCTCTTTTGAGTTTTTTTCATTAGAATTGTGTGGATTCACTTTTCTTGTGTTCGTGCGATCTATAAAGTCATGTGTGGATTCCTCACTCTAAAAGTTGATGAGGACATCAAACGAGAACAAGCCGAAATCTCTATTTGCCTTGCATCTGAACGCATTGAGCCCAATGGGCCTTACCACATGCAAGCCCAACCTCTCCTTCTAGAAGTTCAAGAAGCCCAAAATGTTAGAAAATATTTGAGTCTATTAAAAACTTCTAGAAGAGGTGGAACACACAAAATAAATCAAAGTATCTCGAGATACAAAGGTGATCACACTTACCATATTTGGCCACAAAAGCATCTTTCCTTATTGCACAACGACCATGCCATCTACCACATAAGAATGGCGCCACATTCAATGCATCATCATCCAAAATTATCAAGAGGTCAAATAGCACAATCATCTCCATCAACCACCACGAATCATGCACTTGATTTAATTAAATCAATTTGGTAAATTAAAGCTAAGAAGACCAATATTTGATTTGAATAATTTATTTTGTATTTAATTTCTTGGACCATGAAGGTCTTGTAAATGAGGCTATAAAAACTCCACTCATCTCATTGTAAAAACTCACCATTGAATTTGAAATATTAAGAAAAACCGAGAATTTTCTCACCTTTGAAACTTAGGCTTTGCTTGCTTGTCTTTTCTATTGTGTGTGATTCCCTTAGAAAGCAAGTGGGATCTTTGTCTATGTGTGGATTCACATAGACATTGATTCGTGTTCTTATCTCAAAGACTCCCACAACTTTGAGTGGCAAACTTCAATCTGTAACAAGCTTGTCCACTTTGACATCTTGTGATCAATAAGATTTGGTGGATTCCAATCTTGTATCAGAAGTCGTGTGAGTCTCGGTTTTTATGTGGAATCATTTAGACTTAGGCTTGTGATCTCATCACGAAGGCTTTCACACCTTTGTGCTGTGATCATTGATAAATCTAGCTTGTCAACTTTGACATCCTTGTGATCACTTAGATTGGTGTGATTCTAATTTTACATCATTGTGTGTATGAATATTACTTCCGCGAAAGTGGCTTACATTTTTCTCTTCTGAAGCATGTGGTTTAGTATCTTTATAAGACTGGCCTCTGCCTTTCACAACTTACTCCAAGCTTTGTCCTTCACATGCCCAGTCTCATCGATGTGGCTTACGATTCATGTTCTTCTTTATGCGTGGAAGACGTCTTTCGTTTAGCTTTCACAGAGAAGAACACCGTTCGTGATGGAATCCTAATCTTCTCACCTCATCCTAACCGTGAATTCATAATTGATCTTCCGAAGGATGACAATGTTTTGTAGGACGCATACTTTTATTTCTAAGTGGATGATTCTTCCGTTGAACTGGGCTCTCCTCCCCTTTTTATGAACTAGACAAGGGATTCATGGTTTATCTTGCTACTTACTCCTTGCAGAGTTTGCTTACTCCGTCATTAACCAATGATCTTTCTTTCTTAGTACTGAACCGACGTCCTTCCGACTCTTGGCGATTTCGGGTTCTCCTCGAAAGACTATACTCTAATCCCAGAAGTTGGAACAACCCTAATGGAGGTGCCCTGATCTCTTCCGTTGAGATTGGACATGGACGGGCTGCCCACGCTTCTCTGGGAGGTTTGAATTTTGCGTCCTTTACCTTTGATATGCTCAAATTAATACTCTAAAAATTACTAAAGCAGTTGTTGCAGTATATCAGGGGTCGAACACAAGAACTCAGAGAAATCACATAATAGACCGAATAGTATCGAATCACGCTAAGCAATTCAGATGAAACAAAGACAATAAACAGTAAAAGAGTTGTAAAATTGATGGAGAGAATATAGGCCTAGGGTATTTCTCATGAAATCAATGAATGCAGATAACAAATCAGTCAGGATTGAGATTTAGCGCAGTTCTTGAACTAAAATCACTAAAGTATAATTAACCAAATGTCGTTGCGAGAATTATCTAAATCTTAACTTCAGAATCCCAAATCTCTTTGCAAATTCCTAAGAGTAAATCAGCTTTAAAGTTCAGGTTTGATATGTTCACAAATCAATTAAACCAAATTTCTTTGCGAATAATCAATTTGCTCACCCTAGGTTCTGTCGGATTACTCAATTGCACTATCGTGCCTAATCGATTAACCTAAGATCTAAGTTCTAGGTGATCAATCTAGAATTAGCTTTGAGAACAACCTATGGTGAAGAACTAATTCAGATGGTGAATCCTAACTAATCAATTACCAGCAATCAGAGAAATCCCTATGAGAAAACCCTAAACCTAACAGGAGATCTACTCAGACATGGAAATTGAAGCAATAAACATGACTGAATAAATACTCAAATAAATAATAAGAAAGAGTAATAAGAGGGTTCGAAATCTTCTCTCGGACGAACATAGTTTCAGACTTGTCTCCCTTCAAAAGCTCTCTCACAAAACCAAAGTAAAATAAAGCATAGCCATCAAAGTGGCTGTAAAATCATAATAAATACCCTAAGTCACGTTTTGGGGATTCTGGTAAATAATAAAGTCTTCTGGGTAATTTTGCAATTTTTCAATTCTTGGAAAAGTCGCGGGTCGTGTCTGCTGCAGTGAGTATCGACCGATACTAGTCAGTGTCGATCGATACTGAGGCTTCAAATCGGGTACTCAGCTACACGAACTTCTGCTTTGCTCCAAAATGCTCCAGAAAGCTCCAATATCTCCAATTATGTTCCAAACGTGCTAAAACCTGTAAAAGACTCTAAAAGACTCCAAAATACTAGAAAGACTCTATAAAACGGACTTATATCATGACTTCAAAGGGGTAAAAACCATGATGTATCAACTCCCCCAGACTTAGCATTTGCTTTCCCTCAAGCAAATAGAAATCTAAACCAGAGAAAGAGGTTTGAAAACATATAGACTCACCTGTTCATGAACCATTGCAAAGATCCTTTTCCCAAGCACCCAAATGTTACCTAACCAGCTTTCAATCTAACCACCATGTACTTCTCCGTAGACATTCGCAACTTTCCCAGACTCCACACATTATCCTGCAACATTGTTCAACAAAGCCATCATCGCCAGTTTCATCGCTGCAGCAATTGTTCAAGAACCTTCTAGATTCTTTACCATACGATATCACGACAAGGAACCATCCAATTTCACACTTTCTGGTATTATTTTCTCTCCCCCAGACTTGTTTCTTATCATGTTCTTTCTTTCTTTTTGGATCTGCATATACACATTAAGGTCTGAAATGCGAGTATTGATGGTGTTTGCCACTGAATCCCCGACTCTTTCCTCTCTATGTATCAAAGGCTTAGGCGAATAGTGTTATCACTGGAAATTTTTCTAACCTCGCTTTCAACCTTTGTGTGATCATTCCCTCTTAAGTAGAATAATGGGATCGCTGGAAATTTTCCTAGACCTCTACTCAGAAGAAAATCATTTAATCTTTTATGCTCTTATTTATCAACTTATAACAGGGGAGAGAGAGATACCATTACTTTAAACACATGGGTTCCTTTGTCAGATATGAATGATGAATCAAGCTCTATGAACACTAACCACATTGATGAAGTGCAAAAATTTGGCTCAGGCTTTAAAAGAACTCTGCTGGAGACATGGATGTTTTCTAGTCAACTGGTCAATCTTTAGATTTTTCATTAGTAAATCTAGAACTGATCCTGTAACACTGGTCACTCAAAAACAAAATCAGAACAATAGGCTCAAGCACATGATCATCATCTCCAACAAGTTTTGACTCAATAAAACGATAATTTTTTATTTATTTTATGACTAAAAAAAAACAAAAACGCTGTCAGCAACTACCTCCCCCGGACTTAAACAACACTGTCCCAAGTGTTATCTAGACTAGAGTCGGTGAAAGAAACCAAAACAGCTGAATGAAGACGTGAAAATCAGAGAAATTACCTGCGCGTTGGGTATCGACCGATACCATTGCTGGTGTCGATCGATACAAGGACCATTGGTCGATGCAACATCTGTTTCTTCTGGTGTCGACCGATACCAGTGATAGTATCGGTCGATTGTCTGGGGGAGTTGATATATCATGGTTTTTACCCTGTTTAGACCATGATATAAGTCCTTTTTATAGAATCTTTCTAGTGTTTTGTAGCCTTTTAGAGTCTTTTACAGGTTATAGCACGTTTGGAGCATTATTGGAATTATTGGAGCTTTCTAGAACAGTTTGGAGCAGAAGCTGAAGTCGTGTTGCTGAGTACCTGATTTCACGACAAGCATCGATCGATACCCCCTGGTATCGATCGATACTCATCGAGGCTGACACGACATGCGACTTTAATGAAGAGTTGAAGAATTGCAACTTGGTCCAGAAGTCTTTAATAATTACAAGAAGACCCATAACGTGTTTTAGGTTATATATAGGGATTTTACAGCCACTTTTTAGGCTAAGCTTTATTTTCTATACTTTGATTTTTACTTTGGTTTTAGAGAGACAAGTCTGAATCTCCCTTCGTCCGAGATCTGATCTCAAAACCTCTTGTTACTCTTATTTTCTATTGATGATTTATTCAGTTATGTTGATTGTTTCATTCACCATGTCTGAGTAGATCCACTTTAGGTTTAGGGTTTTCTCATAAAGGATTTCTTTGAATGCTAGGTTAATTATCTGTTTAGGATTCACCATCTGAATTAGTTCTTCGCCTTAGGTTGTGTTCAAAGCTAATTCTAGGTTGACGAATCTGGAACTTAGATCTTAGGATAATTGATTAGGCACGACAGTGCGATTAATTACCTGATAGAACCTAAGTGAGCAAATTGATTATTCGCAAAGAGATTTGGTTTAATTGATTTGTGAACATATCAAACCTGATATTAAAGCTGATTTAGACTTTAGGATTCGCAAAGAGAATTGGAATTTTAGGATTTAGATAGTTTTCGCAACGACAGTTGGTTAATTATATCTTAGTGATTTGAGTTCAAGAACTGCGTTAAATCTGAATCCTGCTAGTTAGTTTATCTGCATTCATTGATTTCCTGAGAAAAACCCTGAGCCTATCTTTCTCCAATTGAATTACAACACTTTTAATTTCTGCATTGCTTTCAATTACATCTGTTTGGCTTAGCTTAATTCGACACTATACAATCTATTGTGCATCTCTGTGAGTCTTTGTGGTTCGACCCCTAGCTATATTACAACTACTGCTTTATTACTGTTAGGGTATTAATTTGAGCATATCAAATTTGGCGCCGTTGCCGGGGACTCAATTCGCCATTAGATTTTAGTTTGAGAATTTCGACTAAGTTCGTCGGTATCGATCGATACTCGTCGTCTTCTTTTGTTGGTATCGATCGACACCACTTGGTATCGATCGATACTCAACGTATTTTTTTGGTTACTTACGTGCCTTGTCTAGTGTTTTGTTTTCAGGTGTATGCCTGTTCGTGAAACCAGAAGCAACAAGAGCACTCAGCTAGTTGAACTGTCACTGGAACAGCTAGCGCTTGTGGAACGCACAAACAGAAAGACCAAGCAGACATCAGGAATGAACAACCCAGTGGTTTTAAGAGTTGATGAAGCTGGAGTTCTGAGAGAGCAAGAGGGTCAAGTGTGCAATGAGAGAGGGCAGCGACTTGATGAAGCTGGAAACGTCGTTGTCCCTGCTGCTGTTATTGAGATTGCCGCGTCAGCTGGGCGCGCCAACGTTGGGAATGCTGCAGGTGATCGAGCTAGGACACTTGGCGAGCACAACAGACCTGATCAGTTCTATGCCAATCGATCTGCGATTTGCATCCCAACTTTTCAGAGGAACGACTTCGAGCTGAAGCCTGCGTACTACGCTCTTGTGAGTCAGAGTCCTTTCCATGGCCTACCTCATGAGCACCCCATGGATCATATCGAAAGGTTCGAGGATTTGGTCACTGGTATGAAGTACAATGGAGTGCCCAATGAGTACCTTTTCTGCAAACTCTTCCCATACTCTCTTGGTGGAGATGCTGCTTATTGGCTGAAGCAGTTAACTCCTGGTTCGCTAACCACATGGGATGAGACGAAGAATGCATTCCTGTGCAATTTCTATGATGATGCGAGATCTGAAGAGCTCAGGAACAAAATTTCTCAATTTTCCCAAGGTCAAACAGAGGTACTCAAAGCTGCTTGGATTCGCTTCAAATCATATCAGAGAGATTGTCCGCACCATGGGTTCAATCAGGTTCAGCTGCTGGGCACCTTCTACAGAGGGATCGATTGGAGGTACCATATGGCTCTGGATACTGCGAGTAATGGGAACTTCAACACCAGGTACCCAGATGATGCAGTCGTGCTGATTGAGAACTTGGCGTCTAGCAATAGCACCAAGAATGCTGATTTCGACAGGAAGAAGCAAGCTGCAGGAATTGATTGATCTCAGATTGCTGAAGTTCAAGCGAAGCTGGATATTTTGCTTGGGAAGTCGAAGAAGACTGTGCACTTTGCTGATAGAGTCAATAATATCGGTGGAGATGAAATGGAAGCTTGTAACTACTTTGGTGGTTCTGGATTTCAGGGTCAGCAATTTGGGTAAAACAACAACCGGAACTTCAGCAACAATACTCGCAATTACGGGAATTCTTCGTACCAACCCATCTCTCCAAAGTTTACGGATAATAAGATGGAATCCATGCTTGAGCAGATTCTTCAGGGACAGCAAAAACTGCAAGTGGATTTCAATGGGAAGATTGACCATATGTACACTGATCTCAATGGGAAAATTGACCACCTGAATGGGAAGATTGAAGCTGTCAACCTTAGTCAGAGGAAGCTGGAAAATTAAGTCGCTCAGACCGCATTAGTTGTGCAGAGGCAGGAAAGTTTTCTTCCAGGGAGAACTGAAAATCCAAGAGCACACGTCAATGCGATCTCCTCAAGTGCATAAAATTTCGATGAGGATCCTGAAATCGCCAGGGCATCGATCGATACCCCCAAGTGTCGATCGATGCCGGTTACAATTCTGAAACGGGATACTTCCAAATCCCGTGTATCGATCGATACCCCATGTGTATCGGTCGATACTGAGGCGATTTCTGAGGAGACACATGAGATTTCGACTGTGGCGCCTCAAGTAGTAGCAGAACGAGTCTATATACCCAAGATGCCTTATCCTATAATTCCTAAGCTGACAAGGAAGGAATGGGAGGACGCTAGATGAAAGTATTTGCTGGATAAGCAGAATGTGGAGCTTCTTTCTGATGATGATAAATCTGTCAAGGATGATTCAACAGCACTAGTATCGATCGATACCCTACCTGGTGTCGATCGATACCCCTCGCAGAACAAGCCAGAAATTGTGAAAACACCTGAGCTGATTGTAGAAAGAGTTCGCAAGCCCAAAAAGCTGAATCCTATTCCTCGACACCTCAGAGATCCTATCACTCCAAAGCAGCTGCGTGGCTTTGAGAAGAGGGTACGAAGGATACCCCACTCGTTCACTTTTGAAGAAGCTCTAGAGGGCTGGCCTCTGCTAAGTCACTTCAAAGATTGCAGAGAAACTAAGGAAGAGATCAAGGCACTCTTCATTAAGGCCAGAGGTACACCTCCACTGAGACAGTTGACTAAGAGGGAAGACCCAGGGATCTTCTCAGTTCCATGCTCCATCTCTAGAGTTGAATTAAAAGAGTCTCTCGTTGACTCAGGAGCCTGCGTCAATGTCATGTCCAGGGCAATTGCAGAGAGATTGGGAGCTGACATTCAACCTCCAAAGACATCTATCACGTTCGCGAACGATTCCACATCTCTTCCATATGGGGCAATCGCTGATTTGATGATCACAATAGGAGATTACCTGGTTCCTACTGATTTTCAGGTTGTGAAGATGAATGCAAATTCTCGTACGCAGTTGATTCCCGGAAGACTATTCATGGCTACGGTTGGTGCCATCATGGACACACCCAGCAGGCACATCTCATTCTCATACATTGACAAGGAGGTGTACTACAAAGCCATCCCTAGAGGAACTCCCACACGTATCTCTTGTATCGATGTTGTAATAGGAGCGACGTTGATATCATATCCTTTGGAAGAACCTCCTGATGAGCCTACTGTCGCAGACATTTCAGAAGAACCGGGGATTTGGTGGTAACCACCATCAATACTCGCGTCTCATACCTTGATGTGTATATGCAAAGCTGAAAAGAAAAGAAAGAACATAATAATAAATAAGTCTGGGGGAGAGAAATTAATACCAAAAAGTGAGAAAAATGGTGGTTCCTTGTCATGATATCGTATGGTAAAGAATCTAGAAGGTTCTTGAACATTGGCTACAGCGATGAAACTGGCGATGAGGGTTTTACTTGAACAATGCTGTGGGATAATGTGTGGAGTCTGGAAAAGTTATGAATGTCTACAGAGAAGTACATGGTGGTTAGATCAAAAGCTGATTAGGTGACATTTAGGTACTTGGAAAGAGGGTCATTTCGATGGTTCATGAACAGGTGAGTCTCCGCGTTTTCAAACCTCTTTCTCTGGTTTAGTCTTCTATTTGCTTGAGGGCAACCAAAGGCTAAGTCTGGAGGAGTTGATATATCATGGTTTTTACCCTGTTTAGACCATGATATAAGTCCTTTTTATAGAGTCTTTCTAGTGTTTCGTAGTCTTTTAGAGTCTTTTACAGGTTATAGCACATTTGGAGCATTATTGGAATTATTGGAGCTTTCTGGAACAGTTTGGAGCAGAAGCTGAAGTCGTGTTGCTGAGTACCTGATTTCACGACAAGCATCGATCGATACTCATCGAGGCTGACACGACATGCGACTTTAATGAAGAGTTGAAGAATTGTAACTTGGTCCAGAAGTCTTTAATAATTACAAGAAGATCCAGAACGTGTTTTAGGTTATATATAGGGATTTTACAGCCACTTTTTAGGCTAAGCTTTATTTTCTATACTTTGGTTTTTACTTTGGTTTTAGAGAGACAAGTCTGAATCTCCCTTCGTCCGAGATCAGATCTCAAAACCTCTTGTTACTCTTATTTTCTATTGATGATTTATTCAGTTATGTTGATTGTTTCATTCACCATGTCTGAGTAGATCCACTTTAGGTTTAGGGTTTTCTCATAAAGAATTTCTTTGAATGCTAGGTTAATTATCTGTTTAGGATTCACCATCTGAATTAGTTCTTTGCCTTAGGTTGTGTTCAAAGCTAATTCTAGGTTGACGAATCTGGAACTTAGATCTTAGGATAATTGATTAGGCACGACAGTGCAATTAATTACCTGATAGAACCTAGGTGAGCAAATTGATTATTCGCAAAGAGATTTGGTTTAATTGATTTGTGAACATATCAAACCTGATATTAAAACTGATTTAGATTTTAGGATTCGCAAAGAGATTTGGAATTTTAGGATTTAGATTTAGATAGTTTTCGCAACGACAATTGGTTAATTATGTCTTAGTGATTTGAGTTCAAGAACTGCGCTAAATCTGAATCCTGCTAGTTAGTTTATCTGCATTCATTGATTTCCTGAGAAAAACCCTGAGCCTATCTTTCTCCAATTGAATTACAACACTTTTAATTTCTGCACTGCTTTCAATTACATCTGTTTGGCTTAACTTAATTCGACACTATACAATCTATTGTGCATCTCTGTGAGTCTTTGTGGTTCGACCCCTAGCTATATTACAACTACTGCTTTAGTACTGTTAGGGTATTAATTTGAGCATATCACGGTTCCATGCTCTATCTCTGGAGTTGAGTTCAAAGAGTCTCTCGTTGACTCAGGGGCTAGTGTCAATGTCATCTCAAGGGCAATTGCAGAGCGGTTGGGGGCTGATATTCGATCACCAGAGGCATCTATCACATTCGCGAACGACTCCACCTCGCTTCCACACGGTACTATCCATGGTTTGCTGGTCAAAGTAGGAGACTGTCTAGTGCCTACTGATTTTCAGGTTGTGGAGATGAGTGCGATATCTCGTATGCCTTTGCTCCTGGGACGACCGTTTATGGCTACTGCTGGCGCGATCATAGACACGCCTAATAAGAGAATCTCTTTCTTTTACATTGACGGAGGGGTATATTATGATGTAATTCCCCATAAGAGTACTCCCACACTTGTCTCTAGCATCGAGGTTGTCACAGTAGAGTCGCTAGCAATTGGTATTTTGGAAGAGCCTCCTGAGGAGCCTACTGTCACAGACGTTTCAGTTGAACCGTCCAGCATCCCTAAGGAAGTTGTCAAGAAGGCTAAGGCAACAAAGAAGAAGGCCAAGCGCATAAGAGTCGAGAATCTCTATGTCACTTTGATCCCTCAGAATTGTGATGGAGATTCGATTGAGTACAAGGTGAAGTGCAAAGGAGCCTCGAAACAATTCTCTAAGACTAGAATTCTTCTTACTTCGGAGCTGAACACTACAAGAAAACACAGTTTTTGCGACCACAAAAATAGTCACAAAATAGTCGCAAATGAGTCATTTGCGACCATTTTGGAACTAAAAAAAGTGGTCACAAATATTTCGTCGCTAAATAAAGTGGTCACAAAACAGTCGCTCTTTTGCGACTAATATGTGACACCCAATATCAGTCATAATTTAGAGACTGATTTGGGACCACTTGTAAAAAAATAATTAAAAAAAACAAAAAAACAAAAATCCAAAAATGTTTTTATTTATTAATTAATTAATTACAAAAAATTTTAAAAAATTTTAAAAAATGAAAATATGAAAAAAGGAAGATCGAAGATCTGCGATCTTCTTCTCCCTTGCCGGCAACGCTTCTTCTCCCTTGCCGGCAACGACCTTCGTTCTTCTCCCTCCATGGCCAAGATCTGCTCCGGTGGTGAACCAGTCCCGCGATATCGCCGGCACCGATCTTCTTCTTTCTCTTTCTCTTCCGCCTGGATCTTCTTCTCCCTCGCCGCGCCGATCTGCTTCGCATCCCGAGCTCAGCCTGACTCGCGAGCTCCACCATCTTTGCCGGCGCCGTCGTCGTCGCTGGATCTGAAAAAAAAGATATGGATCGTTCTTTAATCACAACTATGGAAGTGGCAAGAACTGGAAAAAAAAAACATCAAACAATATTTCACATATATTTTACACGGTTCAATCGATTAAACATCAAACATCAAACAATATCTTGGAAGAGGAAACAATCAATTAAAAAAAGAGAAGGAAGAAGAGAGTATCGTTGGAAAGAGAGAGAAAAAGAGAAGAAGAAGAATAAACGAAGGAAGAGAGAGAAAGAAAAAAAAAACCTCCACCGTTGGATTAAACCAATCAACGGTGGAGGATTTCAATCCTCGTCACAAGGAATTAGCCAATGAAAAGCTTTCATTATTTTTGTTAGTTGGTCGCAAATTAGTCACAAATTTGAGACTATTTTGTGACTACTATTAAAAAAATCGACTGGGTTGCTAAACAGTTCCAAATTTGAGACTATTTTGTGACAATAAAAAACATTTACCCTAAACTCTAAGCTTTAAGAACCTAGAAGATTTGAATATGATTTTACAATGATTTTGTGTATCTAGCAATTCAAAAATATGTTAAAACTTAAAAATAAGTAAATCTTGAGAGAATTTTATATTTCAAAATCATTCCTTATAAAACACATGTAACACTTAGTAGATGTTATGATTAGATTGAAAATTTTGTAAGTGTTATATTTTTTTGTTTATTATTTGATGTTTATGTGTAAGATCTAGTTTATAATTTAAGATTTATAGTTTATGATTAAGGGTTAGAGGTTTATGATTTAGAATTTAATATTTATAAAAGGGATTATAAATGATCATATTTAAAAAAATTGTAAGTTTTGAATTTTTGTATATTATTTGATGTTTATGTGTAAGATTTAGTTTAAAATTTAAGATTTAGATCAAGGATTAGAGGTTTAGGGTTTAGGGTTAAGGGTTTGTGGTTTGAGTTTAGAATTTAGAATTTATTGATTTCTATAAAAAAAAAATCAAGTGGAGTTGCAAATTAGTCCCAAATTTGGGACTATTTTGTGACTACTATTAAAAATTTGTCGCAAATTAGTCACAAATTGGTCACAAAAACTGGGTTTGCAAATTAGTGTACATGTTACCCTAAACCCTAAACTTTAAGAACATATAAGGTTTGAATATCACTTTACAATAATTTTGGGTATATAGCTGTTCAAAAATATATTTTACAATTTAAGTTTTAGAGTTTATGATTAAGGGTTAGAGGTTTAGAGTTTATAAATTAGGATTTATAAAATGATTATATTTTAAAAATTGAGGGTTTTTTTATAAACTTGTGATTTTATGAATGAATGTTACAAACTCTTAGATCCATTTATATAAATCTCACCTTAAACCCAATCCTAATAGAAAATAATTTTTTCTTTTTCTAATAGGAATGTAACATTTACATTCCTTTTCTTAATAGGAATATAAAAGTGATATTTACAATTTTCTCTCTTCTCTCCTTCTCTCTAGAACCCTCCGTCTCCTTCCTTGTAGACAACCATATCTATTTTGCGTTTTTTTGTTTGTCGGCGTCGTGCTTTGTTTATATATTTTTTCCCCTATTTTTTGTATATTTTTTCTCCGCTCTGATTTAGCGAAGAAAAAAGATCTCCACTTTGAATCTCATAGTTTTGAAGCTTCAGATCGCGGGAGAGAAAATTACTTAACGGTTGGGATCCTCACCGATTTTCGAGTCAGATCTGCTGTTTTGGAGAAGTATGCGTCAAACAATTTTCAGATCTATGAGGATAAGGCTTCTACAAAGAATCTTGGCATGTTTAGTGGAGATCCATTAATGGAATAAAAAGTATCATCTTCATTGCTAGAAGAGCAAGAGATCGTGTTCTTCAGTCATCGCCGCTGCTACGGGTAGTCGCTTCTCCGAAACCATGATTGTTTGTCTTTAGCATCTGAGAAGCATCCCCAGTGAGATTGTCCTCATTACCAAGATGGTCATCGTCACTTGGAAGATTAGTGGTTTCTTGGAGTCATCCGTTCTCTCCCTCTTTGCGGTGAACCTTATATGTGAATTAGTTTGTAATAAAGTTCTAGTTTGTTGTCATTTTCATGGTTTTAGGTTTAGGAGAACAACTCTTTCGGGTTATGCCTCCTACGCAAATATCCCCGATTGGTTTCAAACAAAAAATGTGGGATTTAGAGGCTATTATGAATCTAGTTATCTGAATAATACTAGATTTCGTGATCCCGATATGGGATTTGTTCAACTCCTTGATGGAGTGTTAGTTTACCTCTATATTGAGGTCAATTCTTATCCTTTATGGGTTTGTAAGTTCCCCTCGTTGGAATGGTGTATACCCCTTGTTGGGTATGTTTCTCCGTTCTAATCCAATAATTTTGACAAAAAAAAATATATATATCATTTTTCTAAAAAAAATGTATCATAACCCCCAAAACCTAACCCTAACCGAAATTATTTAGATTTTTATGTTATTTTGACAACAAATTATATGAACAAATTTATAATATATAATTTTATACGTTTCACGACAAACGTTTCTATTTGTATTGTATTAAAAATCTTCTGTAAATTTTCATCCATTAATCTATATTCTTTGAAAATTGAACTTTATATCTCTTAGTATATAATTATTAATAAACGTTTGGTTAAATCACTGGACCAAGAAAGCTTTAACGTTTGAGGTTTTCATTAAAGTTTGAAATTTATTTCCTAGCACCCACATCGATGGGTGTCTCAAGAGTGTATGAGCATTAAACAATTATAAAAAATTGAAAAAGTAGGAAATTGAGTTTGGAGAGTGTCTCGTACCGGGAAAAGGGTCAAAACCAACCCAAACTAAATTCGGTGTGCCAAAAAAACCCGAACTAAAATAGGGTGCCATTTCCTACCTAAACGACAGCGAAATTCAAATTACCTACCCCAACTATCGAATCTGACCTAAAACCTGCCTTGACTATTAATGACGTTAGTCAACTGTTAAAAAACGCTGACGAGGCAGGACGGAAGCTGAGTTGGCATGACACTGTGTCACCTAACTAAAACGACGTCGTTTTAATTGCTTGAAAAATCTAAAAAAAATTTCTCCACCGACGGTCGAACCGTGACACTATAATCTGTAGACAAACGTGTCAACCAAATGAGCTATGAGACATTATTGATATTTCTTACAAACATATCAATATATCATTCAAAACAAAAGGAACAAAAAAAGTTCTTCATCTTCCTCCTCTCCTCGCGGGATCTCCTGCATCAAATCACAACCTCTTTGGCAATTGTTTTTCGACTTTCAGTCATCCTCTTCTTCAATCTTTCTGATTTAATGAGCAAATATTAAACCAATTTAATTAATAAAATTAGTTATCATTTTGTTTTTTATTGGTCTAAAACCAAACCAAACTAAAACGAAGAACCAAAGCCAGAGGCACCGCAGCGTCGCCGACATCCTCCTCCTCAGCCGCCGTTGCCGCCGCTGCTACCGGTCAGTTATCGCAACTCCTGCTCGTTTCCCTATTTTATCTCCTCTGCAGACCCCGAAATCAGATCTCTCCCCTGACTTTGCCGGTCGTCGTTCGACCCGGTTCGTCTCTAAGATGCACTTTGGCCGGACCAAGGGCTTCAGAATCTACTGCTGAGCTTCGAGTCTAAGCTTTATGGCTCCGACGATTACACTTTCATACTCCGTGAGCTTGGAAATCGAGGTGAGTTTGAGAAAGCTGTTCGCTTCTATGAATTCGCTGTTAAACGAGAGAGGAGGAAGAACGAGCAAGGGAAATTAGCAAGCGCCATGATAAGTACTCTCGGTAGATTAGGTAAAGTGGGCATTGCAAAGAGGATTTTTGAAACTGCTTTGGCTGATGGGTATGGAAACACAGTGTGTGCCTTCTCGGCTATAATCAGGAGAGGAAGAAGATGAAGAACTTTTTTGTTCCTTTTATTTTGAATGATATATAGATATGTTTGTAAGAAATATCAATAATAACTCATAGCTCAATTGGTCGACACGTGTGTCTACGGTTTACAGTGTCTCGGGTTCGATACTCGGTGGAGGAAAAAAACTCAGATTTTTTAAGCAATTAAAACGACGTCGTTTTAGTTAGGTGACACTGTGTCATGCCAACTCAGCTTCCGTCCTACCTCGTCAGCATTTTTTAACAGTTGACTAACGTCATTAATAGTCAAGGCAGGTTTTAGGTCAGATTTGATAGTTGGGGTAGGTAATTTGAATTTTGCTGTCGTTTAGGTAGGAAATGGCACCCTATTTTAGTTCGGGTTTTTTTTGGCACACCGAATTTAGTTTGGGTTGGTTTTGACCCTTTTCCCGTCTCGTACCAGAACCGTTCTTAGGAAAGTGTCTACGTGTGTCAATGTTTTATTGGTACAATTCTACTTTTTAATTAAAAAATTAATTATTTAATTAAATTTATTTAAAACTAATAATATTTTATTCATGAGATCTCCTAAATCGTTCCTAACCGATGCAGATGGTCCTGTATACGTTGCATGATGTAGAAAAAACGGGGACAAGAAGCAAATTGCCAAATTTATTGACTCGTTGCCAGCTCACCTGACGTGGACAATCTCTTTGAAAATCACGTGACTAGTAGTAACACGTGCCATCCAAATATTCACTCAAAAGTACTTCATTAGATTCTCATGGAAATTTTCTTATATCATCTTAAACGGCTGAAGATGCGGAGAAGCGACGTCGTCTGCTCCATATCGCTAGATCCTCTTAAAGCCTAGGCTATGAGTGGTAAGTTGTAAGTTATGAGGTAACAAAATGGGAGTAAAAAAGTCATATATTTTTTTACAATCACCGGAAAACATACCCTACCAATGGATTATGACTTATATAAAATAGATAGCCTCATGCTCGTACATTATTTGCAAAGGAATCGACACACATATTTGAGGTACATAGAATTAAATATAATTTAAAAACGACATAAAAGTCTTTAAAATTATAAAACAATATCTAATTTTGATTTGAAAGACAATCAGTTCACCGGGTTCTCAATCATTTTTAGCAAGTATGAGCAATCCGTCTTAAATTTAACAGATAAAATTCGGTCCTCTTTTAGGCACGACATTGCCCAAAGTAGTCCGTCCAACTCCACATTTAGAACTGAAAGACTTCTGCGGTATTCTTGCATTCCACTGATGTGTCATCCCATGTTACCACCCAAATCCACTAACCGGTCCAGGATCAATTCAAGAAATATTAATCTGGCAAGTCGGGATTTGGGTGGGGGGGGGGCGGGGGATGTCAAGGGGAGGATCTCATGTGTCTTCTTGTTGCAGAACTTCATCCACTTTCTCCTCGCACTCTTTCTGATTTGCTATTCTCCGACATTCCGCTTCGAGAGTGAGTTGGAGGGTATCCACTAGAGATATTTTTTTCTGCTGAAAACTTCATCATTTCCAACCTATGACGGATCCAACCATATTTAAATTCTCCATATTGGAGTGGCGAAATAACGAATCCAATCTTCATTTCCCAAAACCTTATCTAACCTGAAATAAGCAATCCTTTTGTTTTAGCATCTTCCCCATGTAGAGTATATGTAATTTAATAGTTTAAAAAAATATTATTCGAAATATTATTTCCTAATGTATGTGTATTCTTTATAGCATCTATGGTAAGCAATACGAAATAAGTGTAAAAATTCTAAAATTAGATGAGACATATATAAACAATTTTGATGTTGTGTACTTTTTGATCAATGTTTTTTAAAAGTAGTCCGTCCAACTCCGCATTTAGAACTGAAAGACCTCTGCGGTATTCTTGCATTCCACTGATGTGTCATCCCATGTTACCACCCAAATCCACTAACCGGTCCATGATCAATTCAAGAAATATTAATCTGGCAAGTCGGGATTTGGGTGGGGGGGGGGGGGGGGATGTNGGGGGGGGGGATGTCAAGGGGAGGATCTCATGTGTCTTCTTGTTGCAGAACTTCATCCACTTTCTCCTCGCACTCTTTCTGATTTACTATTCTCCGACATTCCGCTTCATCCACTTTCTCCTCGCATCCTAGAAATTATAAATGTTTTGATCAAAATTATCAAAATAGAATTTGGTATTTTCATACTATGAACACCTGAATATGTTAATAGGAAATAAAACTTTATTATTGTTGTTTCGGGAACTTTTTTATTAGGGATTATGTAGAGATTATTTGGCCATAGACTATAATCTCTAAGAACTGTGTAAAAAAAAATCTCATATTAGAAGTTGGGAAAGACCTTGAGTAATATATAAGGGACTTTGGCCAATCCATTCATTGCCAATTGATTTTAAGTTGGAAACCCATAAATCTTAACACTTTTCATCTTTTAGGGAGCAAGTCTCCAATAAAATAAGCAAACATGTAGTAGTCCGGAAAACACGACGTAACGATGTTTTCTAAAGACTCTATGACGCTCAAATTAGTGAAGAAACAAAAAAGTCATAAAACATAGAGGAAAGGGCTAAGTGACTCTAGGCCCGAAGAAAGGGATGGATCAGTGGACTATCAGTCGATTTAGTGGGCACTTTTAAAATAAAAAATAAAAAAAATAATGGGTTTGAGTAAGAGATAGCCGGAGAGTGGCTGAAAAAAGGGTGAGACTAGGTCTAAGATCAAGGAAAAGTTAAGTGTTTGAGAGAGAGAGAGAGAGAATAAAGCTCGGAACAATATGACTTGAGTGAGAGTAAAATTGGATCCCTCTCTCCATTGAAAAAGATGTATGTATCGAGATTATCTGGCCCAAGCTAGGATATCGGGTCAAGCGTCCAATGTTCGGGTTGGGTTTTGGATCTTCCACGTTGGATCTTGTACGGAATACTCAAGTGCTTTTCATCTACTTTGTCCACTTGTCCTAGCGGAGCCGATGATGCATTGTTGTCAGAGATTTTCGTACCTTTATTTTCCCAAAGAACATGGATTAGTCGCTTTCACCTATCACAGGTTAAAGATAACACCCTATTGGCTTGTTTGACCTTAGTATGACGGTTTAAATCAATTTGAATGTTTAAATGGACAGAGTCTTAGATTCAATTATTTTGTAATTTTTTTTTCTTTTGTTGATCAATAAGTTTAACATTGTAACAAAAAAAAAAGACTTTACTTTTCTTTCCCCAAAAGTGTATTATGACTATGCCAAGGACATATCTATCTTGAAATTTATAGTCTTATGGATCACATACCACAAATAGATTATGAAATCTGTATGTATTATAGTTGTAACTATCCGTTATGTTTTAGCCAAATTAAAAAAAAAAATCGCTTTTGTGCTCCGTTGAACCGGAAACAGTTCGGTTCACTTGATTTTATTCCCCATCATTCTTTTTTGTTATATTGGTAATATATAATATATATATGGGCTTGTAAGAGATCGAGTGCTTCTTCTTGTAGTGATGACCGTACTGTCTTTACCCGAGATAATCCAGAACAAACATGGGCTCTGGTATGGTCTCATAATATCCAACCAATACATGTTACCTCTGCATTTTATCGAAAACTACCATCAAAATTACAGTTCAACCAACCAAACGGCAGTGGTTCCCATTGACTGTTGCGATCAATCCTTTCCTCTCGGCTATTAGATAGATAAAACTCTGTTCCGGCTCTCGCATCCTTCCATTCCAATGTGGCATCCCTAGCTTTTGAAACCTCTTCTTTTGGATGTACGTTTCGGTGACTGAAAATATACTCATTCCTAGATTTCCATATTTGCCAAACGATCCAAAATGGAAGAAGTCTTATCTCTGTTGACTATGATATTGTTTTGGAGATGTGAATCATTGTGCGAATATTATCCTCAAGCTCTGCTCTGTATCGATCGAAGTGTAAAATACCTGCACACCTCCAAATTGCTCTGGCATGATTACATTCAAACAAGACATGATTTATGCTTTATTCTTCTAGAAAACATCGTTGACATTGCGGGCTAATATTTACATTCCTGATTTTTAATCTTTCAGAAGTTGGTACCGCACCTGATAGAACCCTCCAAAGGAAATGCTTTATCTTTGGTAGAATTTGTAGATTCCATATTTTCTTTTTAAGTTCCAAATCCCCTGAAGGTGGCTCGATCGGATCATCCTCTAAGTTTCTATGAGTCGCAAACCAATAACCGGACTTCACCGTATATTTCGAGTCGTTATTTCATGGCCAAATCCATTTATACTATGTGGCATGTTTCGACAGAAACACTTGCTTCACAATCTCAGCATCTTCATCCGTAAATAACCTGACTATTTCTTCAATGTTCCATTCTCGTCTCCCTTCCATCCATAAATATTTGATCAACATTTTTGGGTTTCCCACGGTGCCATTTATCTCTCTTGGTGGCAAAACTGGTATCCATTTATCGGTCCACACACTTGTTGAATTCCCATCTCCAATCTGAACTCTTAAACCTTGTTGTAGCAGTACTTTACCTGATTGAATCGATCCCCATCCGTACGAGGGTTTTTCTCCAGAAGACGACTGTAAGAATGTCGAATTATAATGATAACAACCCTTATACATTCTTGCGAGAAGCGACATTGGATTAGTTAAAATACACCACACTTGTTTAGCTAATAGTACTCGATTGAAATTATATAGGTCTCTAAAACCCATTCCACCTTCATCTTTCAGAAGTGATAACCTCTTCCATGCAATCCAATATATGTTACGCTTTCCTTGATCTCTACCCCACCAAAATTCAGAGAAAATATTGTTGATATCATCAAATATTGTCATTGGAATCAGAAAATAATTCATGGAGTACACTACAAGAAAACTGCCCTTTTACAACTAACCTAATCGTCGTAAATTGGTCGTAAAACATGGTTTACGACGGATTAGCGACGATTAACAATTCGTCGTAATATGATCGTCGTTAATCGGAAATCGTCGTAACATTAAGGAGGACTAAAAATCGTCGTAAAATCGTCGTATATTATTCGTCGTAAAATCGATGTAAATATACATCGATTTTACGACGAATACATTACATCGATTTTACATCGATATCACGATGAAACATTACATCGATTTTACATCGAATTATACAAATGTTTTTTCGACAATCCGTCGTAAATTCGTCGTAATAGGATGAAACATTACATCGAATTTACATCGAATTATACAATTTCTGTTTTGACAATCCGTCGTAAATTCGTCGTAATAAGTAGATGTAAATGCGTTGGTAAATCGATGTAAAATATTCGATGTAAATTCGTCGTAAATTATTGAACGATGTAAAATCGATGTAAAATTATTGATGTAAAATCGATATAAATTATTAAACGATGTAAAATCGATGTAAAGTATTCGATGTAAATTCGTCGTAAATTAAATATAATTTTATATATAAATTAAAATTTTATAAATAAATTCAAAATATAAAATAAAATTTAAAATACAAAATAAAATTCTTAATACAAACAATTGTCCAGCTGGAAAACGTAAATTATCAAAAAGCTCGTCGTCCGATCCATTCTGCTCCATATTCGCTCGTTCTTGCGCGAGCGGATCAGTCGGCTGGCCCGATGTCGATCCTTCCTGCTGCCTCAGTGCAGCCGCCAAAGTCGGGTTAGTCAGGGCAATAATATCGAAGAGAGTGTTGTATCCTTGGATTGTTTTATCGTATCCTTGGATCTTCTCATCGTATACCAACTGCTTCGCCCGCAAAGTGTTGATCTCGGAGTTGGCGGTGTTTAACTACGTCCGCAAAATAACGGGACGACGCGGCGGCACTATCTACGATCGATCCCATCCCTAAAACTCTGCCCTTTCTCTTCGGGGCAACCTTTAAAAAAGAAACGTAAAATTTAATAAATTGTATAAAGAAACGTTAACTTTTGTAAAAAAAAAAACGTTAAATTACCTCTGCGTATATCTCGTCCATCTGGGCAACCGTCAAAGTCGCAGTGGATTGGACCGAACTACCGCCGGGTGATAGCTGCTGAGAAAGCTGAGTTTGACGCTCCTCGATCCTTGCATGCGCGTCATTGTAGATCGCCTCTGCTCGAGGATCTACAAAAGATTCGTCTTTCTTCTTGTGAGTTTCCGCAAAAACTCGGGTCATTGGAGGAAGTTCGCCTCCATTTGCCTAACAAAAAGACATTCAAAAAGAAATCAAACGGTTGATGGGTAATATAAATTAATAACAAATTAAAATTACATAAATAAAATTATAATCGAAAAAATTATTACCATTTGAAGGCGTCTTCCCGCAAAAGACGTTTGACCCGACGTATGAGGCATAAGCGCTGGAAGACCGTCTGGACCCATAGTGTTTCGAGAAGCCGAACACTTAGCGGCCACTTGCTGCGCATGCGGATCTCTCCAGTATGCCGTCAAGCCGTTCCAAACATCGGAAGACATGTATGGCGGCTTCCCAAGATCGCATTTAACCTCCCACTTCCTCTTCCAATCGGAGACAGTATTGTTGAGCCGCAATTTTCCCTTCTTTTTGAATTCCGTCTTCACCGTCTCGTTGATCGCAACGTCCCAATGCCATTTTTGCTATACAAAAAAAAAAAAATTAGAAATGATATATTAAAGATAAAGAATTCACCAAAATAATAATGAATTTTAAGAAAAATAAATTACCGCGAAACATTTAAACCATGTCTCGACAACGTCTTCCGGAACCAAAGACCAATTGCGGTGAGGCTCCATGAAATAGGCTTTAATGGTGTCAGCCACACTCCGTCCAACTTTGTTATCTTCCTTAAACCTGAGAAATAAAACAAAAACTATTAGTAAAAAAAAAAACAAATTCATAATGTTATTAAAAAAAAAAAAATTGTAGTTACGTACCAAAAAGTATTCGGGAGCCGTCGTGGATCTAACCGGTCTAAAGAATCATGCCCCGGCGACTGCAAAATATCTTCGACCGTCAATCTCGCATACAACAACGGCGGTCGAGCACCTGCTTCTGGAGGCGGCGCTGGTCCGGAAAAAGAATCCGGAACAGCGAACTGTGTCGCAGAGGATGACGGGAGTTGCGAATTAGCACTCGGTCCCGTCTCGAGAAACTGCCGATAGTGTGTTTGACGTGGCGCCATATCTAAAAAATATTTAAAAATAACTCAATTCTAGTATAATATAATTCCATTCCTAACTAATAATTCCAATCCTAACTAATAAATATTACAATCCTAACTAACAATTCAAAATCCTCACAAACAATAATATAATTTTAAAATACAAAAATTTTTTTTTTACCTTTTTTCGTATGTAGAGAGAGGTCAGAGCTTTTTAGAGAGAGAGAGTGAGTGGTGTGAGATTGTGAGAGAGGAAAATTCTGGTCACGTATATATAGATTTTGTGGTCGTCGTAAAGTCGTTGGTAATTTACGACGATTTTACGACGGAATCGTCGTAAAATCGTCGTAATACTGGAACCGAAAATTCAACCTATCGAAATTTCTCCCAACGCGGTAAATTAAATATTTCAATTTACAACGAAATTACGACGGATTCGTCGTAAAATCGTTGTAAATTTACAACGATGTTACGACGAATTCGTCGTAATTTCGTTGTAATAAAATAAATCTATACCCTAAACCCTAACTCACAATACACATATCCTGGAAGTAATAACGAAGTATATTTGTGCATCTAATACTTCTAATAGTTAACAACAGATTCAATAACGACGATTGAATCTATATCGTCGTCGATTTTCTTATCTTACATAATAATGTATAGCATTCGTTCTTATATATAAGTATTTTCGTAACATGCATGACTTAAATAATGTAAATCATTTTGTATAAACATAAACTTGTTTATACTATGATTAGAACTTACTTAAAACAAGATATAAGATAAAAAAAAACCAAACATGTAAATCAAACCCTAAACCCTAAATTTTAGGTATTACAACGAAACTACGACGGATTCGTCGTAAATTCGTTGTAACATTACAACGATTTTACGACGAAGCCGTCGTAATTTCGTTGTAATAAAATAAATCTATACCGTAAACCCTAAATCACAATACACATATCTTGGAAGTAAGAAGGAAGTTTATTTGTGCATCTAATACTTCTACTATTTAACAACATATTCAATAACGACGATTAAATCTTTATCGTCGTCGATTTCCTTATTTTACATAATAATGTATATCATTCGTTCTTATAAGTATATTCGTAACATGCATGACTTAAATAATGTAAATGATTTTGTAAAAACATACTATGATTAAAACTTACGTAAAACAAGATATAAGATAAAAAAAACCAAACATGTAAATCAAACCCTAAACCCCAAATTTTAGAAATTACGACAAAATTACGACGTAATCGTCGACGAATCTATGTAAATTAAACCATGATATACGTTGAAAAACCAAACATGTAAATTAAACCTAAATCGTCGTAAACTCGTTGCAAAACTACGACGAAGTTACGACGAAAATAGTGACATCGGTATCACGACGATTTCACGTCGACTCTGAGAGTTTGGTACAACACGGTTTTTTATAGGTCACCGAATTATTTACATCGCATTTTGTTGACGTAATTTCGTCGTATATTCGATGTAAAATCGTTGTAATGCTATTCGATGTAAAACCGTTGTAAATTCTCGTTGCAAATCCGTTGGTAATTTCTAGAAAATTTCTATAAATACATTCCACACCTTCAATGGTAACTCAAAAAAAAAAAATACACACTAAATATATACATACTCACTTTTCCTTGAGTTTTTACGCTGATCAATATGTTCCCACTTCTTGATGATCTTGCCAACAAAGAATCATGTAGGCTCTTGTTTTCAAGTAAAGACAGTCTTCAACTACCATAGGTGAATGATTCATAGAATTGGACATCTATGTAATTAAATCCTTCGTAATATAAGGATGTCCAATTCTATGTATCTTTCACTTATGGTGGTTGGTATTTATGAATCTAGAAAACTCGACCCCCATAATTCTTTGTTGGCCAGATCATCAGAAGTGGGAATACAACGGTCTGCTCCTAAACCCAAGACGACTTTACGACGATATTACGACGAATGTGGTCCTAGCCGTCGTAATTCCGTCGTAAACTTACGACGCTGTTACGACGAATAGGACCACATTCTTCGTAATATCGTCGTTAAGTACCATCGGATTTACATTAAATTAATTATATATTTAGGGTTTAGCATTATGTAATAAAGTTAAACTAACCCTAATCTACGTGTTTCATTCACAAAAACTGTTAATTCATCAATGTTTCGTCGATTTTTTTTTAGTTTAATATATAATTTTACAACAAAAACTTAAACATTTAACAAACCGAAAATTACATATATATAAGCTTTCAATCAGAATCATCATCATCGTTGGGCTCATCATCTTGATTGGGTTCATCATCTTCAGGTCCATCATCATCGTCACTTTCTTCAAACTCGTCGGAATCGCCTTCTTCTTCTGTGTCGTCAGGTAGATATTCAAGTTGCCTGTTTCATGGATCAATTAAAAGAACGTTCTCCGTAATCTCTGGTTCTGTAATATCAAGGCATGAATCTTGTTGCATTGGAAGATCATCAACACCAACAATTTTACCCCTTGGAGCTATTTTAATAACCGATAACCATGAGATCCCAGATGTTTGAACTCGCGGATATGGAACGAACGTTACTTGTTCTGCTTGTGATGCTAGGATAAATGGCTCAAACTTGTTGTAACGTCGTGCTTTGTTGACGTCAACCACACCAAATTTGTTAATTCGCACCCCTCGACTGACTGTTGGATCAAACCAATCACATTTGAATAGAACGCATTTCAACCTAACCAGTCCGGGGTACTCCACTTCAATTATTTCCTGCAAAACCCCATAAAAATCTATTTCACCCCTAACACATACTCCGTAGTTGGTAGTTGCCCGACGAACGCCATACTTGTATGTATGAAACACATAACCACGGGTAAAATACATGGGTGCAGTCGTTATCTTCCCGATGGGGCCTAGGAGTAACTCATGAAACAAAAATTGATATGCGGGATCGCCATGATCAACCTATGATAAGTGTGCATGTTAGATTGAAAGCCGATATAATTAAATGAAATATTTATAACTATATTAACTTACTTGAGTCTTCAACCACTCAACAAAGTGACGATCTTTACGGTCGTTTATTTCATCATCTGAAACTCCTTCAATGCATTCTCGTACCTGGGTAACAAATAAGCTGTAAAATACATATATAGACATAAAAATTAACACATTTATTAATTATAATTATATTAATTAATTATTAATGACTGATTAATTAAATAGTTTTGTTATTACCTTTCGTAAGGACTCACTTTATCACAGTTTAGGAGGATGTACGTATGTGCGCTGTGCCTGTCATGCTCGTTATCCCACCAAACTTCCTTCAATTTTCCACTAAGACGACCAATTGGTGAGAATATGTCTGGGACACCCTCAACTGCATAAATTCGTCCCACACCGCCATCATCGTATCGTCGGGGAGCCCGTTTGCGTGTGCGGACTTTTGTAGCGAAATCATATGAAGTGAAGTGTGAAGTTTCTTCTGTCAAACTTCCCGCAACAATTGATCCTTCAACCCTTGCTAGATTTTTTGCCTTTCCCTTTAAATGTTTCATGAAGCGCTCGAATGGGTACATCNCATATATAGACATAAAAATTAACACATTTATTAATTATAATTATATTAATTAATTATTAATGACTGATTAATTAAATAGTTTTGTTATTACCTTTCGTAAGGACTCACTTTATCACAGTTTAGGAGGATGTACGTATGTGCGCTGTGCCTGTCATGCTCGTTATCCCACCAAACTTCCTTCAATTTTCCACTAAGACGACCAATTGGTGAGAATATGTCTGGGACACCCTCAACTGCATAAATTCGTCCCACACCGCCATCATCGTATCGTCGGGGAGCCCGTTTGCGTGTGCGGACTTTTGTAGCGAAATCATATGAAGTGAAGTGTGAAGTTTCTTCTGTCAAACTTCCCGCAACAATTGATCCTTCAACCCTTGCTAGATTTTTTGCCTTTCCCTTTAAATGTTTCATGAAGCGCTCGAATGGGTACATCCACCTAAACTGAACAGGGCCTCCTAGTTCTCCTTCGTGGGGGAGATGAATGGAAAGATGTTCCATAACATCAAAAAACGCAGGGGGAAATATCTTCTCCAAATTGCACAACAAGATTGGAATATTAGCAGCCAGTTGTGCAATTACATCTTCTGACAACGTCCGTGTACTAAGATCCCGGAAAAACGCTCCGATGCCTGCAAAGACAAAATTATATACATTGTAAGTAATATATATATATATATAATTAATCTCAATAATTTTATATGTCATGAAGTATCTTACCTCCAATTGCTTCATGAACATTTTCTGGAAGGAGTTCGGCAAATGCGAAAGGAAGTAAACGTTGCATAAACACGTGGCAGTCATGACTCTTCATCCCTGAAAACTTTTGTCCTTTCTCAACAGATTTAGCAAGATTGGATACATACCCATCAGGAAACTTCACGTCAGATGAAACCCAATTGAACAACGATACCTTTTGTTCTGCACCCAACCAAAATATAGGAACTGGTGATTTCCCATTGCTCATAATATGCAACTCATTTCTGTTGCAAATATCAGGCAAGTCCAACCTTGACTTTCTGCTGTCTTTGGTTCTTCCTGTCACGTTTAACACCGTATGCATGATGTTATCAAAAAAGTTTTTCTCAATGTGCATGACATCAAGATTGTGTCTCAGTATATGATTTTTCCAGTACAGAAGATCCCAAAAAATGCTTTTCTTGTGCCAATTGTGATTAACCCCGTATCCATCAGGCATATTAGCTGGAGTGTGCCAATTTCCCCCACGATTCACAGTTTCTAGTCCCCCAAAATGATCTATTTGCGCTTCTAGATCTTCCCCAGATAGATACACTGGTGGGGGGACACGCACGATTTTGTTCTTCCTAAACAACCGCCTGTTTCTCCTATATGGATGATTGATTGGTAAAAACCGGCGGTGACAATCAAACCAACATGTTTTTCGACCATGTTTCAGTTGAAACGCATATGTCCGATCGAGGCAATAAGGACAAGATAACCTCCCATGCATCGTCCAACCTGATAGCATTCCGTATGCAGGAAGTCGCTTATTGCCCACATAAGCACCGCACGCATCGTAAAATTTTTTTTCCTCGAACTATCATATGTCCGCACTCCTGTATACCACAACTATTTCAACTCATGAATGAGAGGCTGCAAAAACACATCAAGGGACCGCTTCGGATGATTGGGACCAGGGACTAAAATATTCAGGAAAAGAAATTCCTTTTGCATGCACATATATGGGGGAAGGTTATAAGGAGTTACGATAACTGGCCACAAAGAATATTGCCGACCAGACATACCGAATGGACTAAATCCATCAGTGCAAAGACCAAGATACACATTTCGCTTAGAGTTAGCAAAATCAGGGTGTACCGTGTTAAAGTGTTTCCAAGCTTTTGCATCTGACGGGTGAGTCACTTCTCCTTCTCTCTGTGAATGTTCTGCATGCCACCTCATCGATGCAGATGTCCTTACAGATTGATACAATCGTTTCAACCTATCAGTTATAGGAAGATACCACATCCGTTGGTATGGTATCTTAGTACGCCCAGTTGTTTGGGGCCTAAATCTCGGTTTTTGGCAAAATCGACATTCCTGCAACTTATCTACATCTTTCCAAAAAAGCATACAATTGTCAACACATACATCTATCATCTCAGAAGGCAACCCAACACTAAACACCAACTTCTGTATCTCATAGTATGTTTCGGCAGCCAAATTATCCTCTGGCAAATACTCTTTAATAAGATCAGCCCAATCATCCATGCAAACCTCAGCTAAGTTATGATCAGTTTTAATTGTCATCATCCTAGCAGGTAACGACAATTTAGACTGACCTTCTCTACATCCATCGCAGAGTGGCTGGTTTGCAGCGTCTAGCATATCATAAAATCGCTTCGCATCTACGTTCGGTTCCTCAACAGTACTATTATCAGCATTTGTTTCATGAAATGCATTATTAACCATGGCATGCATCCTATCATGATCTGCACCCTGATCAAATTGATGTTGACCATGATCATAACTACCTTGATAATTTGATTCTACTTGACCTTGATAATTACTACTACTATCCGTTGCTTGAGTTCTTTCAAAACCCTCTCCATGTTGATACCAAACATAATATTGCGGCATAAACCCTCTATTTAGTAAATGTTTCCACACTGTCTCAATAAACATATATCTCGTATTCTTGCATTTACGATAAGGACAGAACATCTTACCACTTTCCAGGGTTGTTTGCATATTTCCGGCCTGATACATGAATATTTCAAGCCCCTCTTTGAATTCTTCCGTCAAATCTCCCTCTGAATTCTTTTGCGTATACATCCATTTTCGTAGTTCGTATATAGACATTTATAGTGTTTTTTTTTTT
>PKML01043648.1:911468-945747 GCA_002933935.1 Eutrema yunnanense
TTTTTTTTTTGATTCTTTCGTTTGAAGTTAGGCTGTATTTATAGAATTTTTTTCAGAATTACCAACGATTTTCCAACGGATTTACAACGAATTTTACGATGTAAATTCGATTTAAATTTAGTAGGTGGACCTATTAAAAAACGTGGTCTACCTAACTGGGAACATGCGACGTCAAATCGTCGTAATATCAACGTAATATGAAAAAGCCATATTCGTCGTAATATCGATGTAAAGTTACATCGATATTACGACGATTTATGTTGTCGTCGTAATGTCGTCGTAAACTGGTCGTAATTTTACATCGATATTACGACGACACATATTTACGACGATTTTACATCGAACACATATTTCGTCGTAAGGTCGTTGTAACATCGATGTAAAATTACATCGATTTAAAACGGTCGTAAATTTTCGTTGGAAAAAGGCAGTTTTCTTGTAGTGGTAAATTGGTTTTGCTTGAAGAACCGATTTTATTAGGACTTATTTTCTGCTGGTGAAAGAAATTGATTGTACCACCCATTAACTGAATCGCGAATTCTCTGAACAATGAATTCAAAACTCTCGATTTGTTGTCTACCAAATTGTTCAGGCAAACCCAAGTATTTCGCTTCTCCACCCACATCATCGATTCCTAATATTTGATGAAGCATACTTCTTCTGTTTTCACTTATTCGCATTCCATAAATCATTGATGATTTAATGTAGTTCACTTTCTGCCCTGGAATTCTTTCATAATTATCCAAAATCTGAGCCATCTACTCACAATCCTCAACCGTAGCCCGACAAAAAAACAGTGAATCATTGGCAAATAGCAGATGTGTAATTGTCGGACAGTGTTTATAGATCTTCATACCGTGAAAATAACCTTTCGATTCCGCTCTTGATAGCATTTGGCTCAATACTTCAGCACAAAGTAAGAAAGGATATGGAGACAAATAGTCTCCTTGTCTTAAACCTCTTGTTGGTTTAATGTCTCCATAAGCAACTCCATTGATCATCACATAATATGTAACCGAGGTGACACAACTCATAATCCAATTAACCCATTTTCATCAAGACCCAACTGACACATAACACGCTCTAAGAAGCTCTATTCCACTATGTCATATGCTTTGCTAATGTCCGTCTTAATCGCCAAATACGTTTCAGAACAATCCTTCTTTGACTTCAAGGAATTAAGTAGTTCGTGAGCAATGAGTACGTTATCCGAGATATTTTGGCCATACACAAAAGTTGTTTGAGATTCTGAAATGATTGATCTCAAGCATTCTTTTAATCGCAACACCATAATCTTATAGATTATTTTATAATTTATCGTACAAAGGCTGATAGGACGATAATCACTCATCTCTTCTGCTTCATTGATTTTTGAAATTAGACAGAAATTAGACACATTTTCGAAATTAGACAGATTGTTTGATATCATTGATTCCTGCTTGAGGGTTCTCCCCAAACATGAATTCCGACATTCCTCTTAGCATGATCGCTGAAGGATTGCCATGCACATAACATGTTTGTTTGAGAGCGAATACCCTAGGCTCATACATGAACATTAAGTTGATCAACCTATATCATGTAATAGATAAAGTTGTTCGATTTACCAACGAATACCCTAGGTTTCAGATCCTGTTCGATTTGGGAGAATTTTAAAAATAAACCTTATTTGTATAAATATGGAGTTTCCAGTATATTCTTCAAATGTTTGCAAATAATCTTGGAATTGCACATATCTCGAACCGAATCGCTGCATGTCGTGACGAGAATCTTGATCTGGATTTCCAATGGTAGAGTTAGGAGACAAAATTGGCGATTTGCGAACACATCACCCATATTTGAGTGTTTTTACTAACTGGGAAGGGATTGGGACGATTGGCGATTTGCGAACCCTAACACTCTAGATATATATATCGTGATTTTTTGGAAAGTTGTGATTGTAGTTGTAACTTCCCTTGTATATAATATTACTTAGTTGTACCTATTCATTTTTTGGAAAGAGTATATGATCAATTGAAATTAGTTGTGTGCTTATTTGTTCCAGTGATGCTCAAAAGTACAATACAACATAAAACAATACAAATTACACAGTAGCGTTTGAATTGTTATTACAACAACCAACTCGCTTATTTCTGCGGCGATGTTCGTCGATGTAAACTTTTTCCCTTGCTTTCTTCCCTTTCACCTCTTCATCTAGTTCTTTTGATGTATCCTCGTCACCATAATTCACACGAAATGAACTATATATAGATCCCTCTATATCTTCTATGACCTCTACATGTAAAGCATTTCTACATAGCTATTTATCCACAGTCGTTAAATAAACATAAACGTCTTCATCATCATCAATATATACAGGAAGACTATCATTCACTAGTACCAGATGGTAACTCAATTTCAGCTTCTTCATAGATTGATCTACCCCAATCTTCCTGCATATCATATGCAATAACATCGAATACGTTATCTCATCCATATATGATTCACTAAAAAATATCACGTACATGCAATTGTCTTTAGAGTTCCATCGGAAATCATCACCGGTATTATATCCTCCAATAGAGAAAGTTATGTTGCTCATTGTCTCTTGAAAAAACAATTAAAAACCTACATTACAACCTACAACCTTGTATCAGTAATACTAGTTGTTCCAGTTTAACTTCTTCTCTTAGCTTATTCTACTTCTCTCAATAATACCCAGTTGTTCTAGTTATTACACTTCTCTCAGTAATACCCAGTTGTTATTCCTTATAAAGGTATGCAATTCCCTTCGGTGAATTCAGAGGTTCAGACCAGTCCCACGATTCGATACGATTCAAACACTACAATCCTTGAATTAGCAAAGTTATGTCCTAATCGACCCAAAAAACGAGTTCCGTTATCGACCCACAATGTCCATTAATTACAAACATCCAAAGCTCCCTTCTCGTCCCTAAATTGCAAATACAAAAACGAAATTCGTTTCTAGGGCAAAATCGAATAACAGACTCGATAGATTTAAGCTAAAACATATTAAAATTAGAAGAACTAAACTGAATTTGGAAGAATCGGCATCAATGGCTTCCAATTTCGTCGTCGGGATGGTGTACGGTCGTCGTCGTTGAGGGTGGGATTTGACTGGATTTCCTATTTTCTTATTTATTTTAATTTAATAAAATTTATTTTTTATTCAATTGTTTATAAATATTTTTAGAGTAGAAGAGTATGTGAGAATAAAAGAGATATGTGAGAACAGATTTATATCAATAAGGGTACTTCGGCGTTAAGTCCAATTCTATTTATGTTTGTGCTAATTATTGTGATATTTATTTTTTATCGGGATACTATGGTTTATGTTAGTCAGAAAATAATCTATGTGTATGAGTAATTATGATGACAAAGTCTCTAATATTTAAAAGAGATAATTTTTGAAATAGTACAAAATGAGAAACTAATTGTTAGAATAGTACAAAGTTTGAGAAAATTGTAAAAATTAATAATCATTTTGGGAAAAAAATTTAGGGTTTAGGATCCTAAACCCTACACCCTAAACAACCTAACCCTAAACCCAAAAAAGTTCAATTTTTTTTAAAAAGACTATTCTAACAAGTTTCTCAAACTTTGTACTATTCTAACAATTTTTTTTTGTCATTTTGTACTATTTTGGACTATTACCACTATTTAAAATATATGGAAAATAAAAAAAGAAAAGTCTATGAAATAGTACAAAGTGACAAACAAATTGCTAGAATAGTACAGCATTTGGGAAAATTGTCAAAATAGGTTTTTTCAAAAAAAATTTGAATTATTTTGGGTTCAGGGTTGGGTTGTTTAGGGTTTAGTTTTAAGGGTGTAGGGTTTAGACTATTTTCCAAAAATACTATTTTATAATTTTCCGAAACGATGTACTATTTTGTCAATTAGTTTATCATTTTGTAGTATTTTAGCAAATGTCCCAAATAAAAATATGTACATGAGTAACAAATGTATTGTTATTGTTACTATTCCAAAAAAAGCGATATGGTATATTTTAGTCAGATAATAAAATATGTATACAAGTAATATAGATGTTAGAATCAGTAATATAATTCATATACGCTAACCATATGTATTGTCGAAGAAATTTTGTAGATGCTATGCATTTATCATGAGCCTACGAGCCACCCTAGGTACTTTTTTGTATAATAGCTATTTTGTGTTTTTGACGTGAAACCAATATTTTGCAGTTTTGACGGTAAAATCATTTTTTGATGTTTTCATGGACAATCGCCATTTTGCGGTTTATACGGAAAACCACTATTCTGCGATTTTGGTGGAAGATTGTTGTTTTGCGGGTTTGGCAAAAAACCGTAATTTTACGATTTTGGTAGAAAACCTCTATTTCACAATCTTGGCAGAAAACCGCTATTGTGGTTTTGGCGAAAACCGTCATTTCGCAATTTTTAAGAGAAATCAAATTTGTACGGAAAACCTCTATTTTGCAATTTTGGCAGGAAACCGCTATTTTACGGTTTTGGTGGGAAACCGCTATTTTGTGATTTTGGTGGGAAACCGTTTTTTGAGGTTTTGGTGGGAAACCTCTCTTTTCCGATTTTAGCGGGAAGCCGCTTGCTTGCGGTTCTGACGGGAAACCGCTATTTTCTGCTTTGGCAGAAAACATCTATTTCGTGGTTTTGGCGGGAAACCGCCATTTCGCAATTTTTACGACAAACTAGGTTTTCACGGAAATCGCTATTTTGCAGTTTTGGTGGGAAACCGCTAGTTTAAAATTTTGGAAACCATTGTGCGGTTTTGGTGGGAAACAGTTTTTTGCAGTTTTGGTGGGAAACCGCTATTTGTGATTTTGGCGGGAAACCGTTTTTTGCGGTTTTATTGGGAAACCATTTTTGCGGTTTTGACGGGAAACCGATATTTCATGATTTGGCGGGAAGCCGATTTTTTGCGATTTTGGCAGAAACCGCTTTTCAATGATTTTTACCGTAAACCGTTATTTTGAAGTTTTATGGTAAAACTCTATTTTGCGGTTTTGGAAGGAAACCACTATTTTTGGTTTTAGCGGAAAACTGTTATTTTGCGATTTTGGCGGAAAACTGCTATTTTGTGGTTTTGGTGGGAAACCGCTATTTTATGGTTTTAGCAGGAGCACTATTTTGCGGGAAACCGCTATTTTGAAATTTTTACGGGAAAACTCTATTTTGTGATTTTACGGAAAACGCTATTTTGTAGTTTTAGTGGAATTTTGCGATTCCGTTGTAATGACGTGATTTTTTTTTTTTAAATAATAAAATATAAATAATTTAAATTTTATTTTTTGGTGGGTTAAATATTTTATGTTTTATTTTTTGGTAGGTTAAATATTTTAGGTTTTGATTGTAAATAAGTGTATTTTAGACTTTTGTAATTTTGGATTCACTTCCAAACTCTAGTTTCAAATGCATCCAAAATATCCAATTATTTTTTATGCATTTTATTTTGCATCCAGTTTTTACATCCAGATGCAATGCAATTCTTAGTTTGACAAACACGAACTGTATCTTATATATGTATCTAGACCGGTTGTTGGATTAACAAAAGAACAACCCCTACATAATATTTTATTAGCTTCAATAAAAGATAAAGAAGATATTAATCGACTGATGTAGCAAATCGCTGAGGACGAAACCGTAATCTCTCCAACAATACGAAGTGACTTTTGTTTTCGCGCCGCCACTATTTTTTTTTAACTTCTATTTATTATTATTAAAATAAACAAACATAGTTAAAGTGTAAGACATTAGTTAGAGCATGAGGAACAAAAGGATGATAAACATAAGAGACATTTCCTAGGATTTTTAATTTTGATAAAATATATGCCGCTTTGTTACCACTTCTTGATATCCATGTAAATTTGATCTCATCAAATCGATTACTCGAATCCCAAACTTCCTGAATCCAATCGTAAGCACCAAAGTTCAGAGTTTTTCTGTTTAGTAGATTTATCAAAGTTTTACAATCTCCTTCAAATATTATTTTTCGATAGCCTCGGATCCAGCAACTTTGCATTGCCATTAACAAAGTTTGAAACTCACTCTCGAAAGCATTATTTGCAGCCGAGTTTTCTGCTTGTCCGGCTCCTAAATACAGTCCTTTTTCATCTCGAAATAGCCAACATGCCTTTGAAATTCTTCTCATCTTAATATATGAACCATCATAGTTACATTTAATTCATCCCATATTTGGTCTTTCCCATAAATTGAGTTTCCTCGACATCATTTTATTACTAACCTCGTGGTTTTGATGATTTCGTTTCTCAATGAAATTGTGTGTATCCAACCACTTCTTTACATCCTCTTGAGCCCACCTTAAAGATTGTCTCCATAGAACAGTTTTTCTTTGATGCAGTAGTATATTACTACACTTCCAAATACGCCAAAGAACCCATAAAGATAGTTGATGAATGTGGGGAGGCATAGAGGCATTTTTTGTAATGAGAACTTCAATCTTTGATTCCAAATTCTGAGATGGATCCAAAATAACCAGATTGGTGAAACCAGAAGCTCTCCAAATAGATTGTGCATAATCACATTCAAAGAAGAGATGAATCCTTGTTTCGTCTTTGAGTAAGCATCTCTGACAAACTGCATTACGGGTTACATGCCTTCTCTTTAGACAATTTTCAATCGGTAAAGCTTGAGAAATCATCTTCCATAGAAAGTGTTTCAACTTAGGAGCTGTTTTTAATTTCCAAATTTTTTACTTTAGAAGCGAATCTCACAGAGGCGGATTCGTTGGTGCAATTACGTTAGGAAATGCGTAGCTAACCAATAGGCAGATTTAACAGTGTATATGCCTGATTTGTTATAATGCCAGCCCATAAAATCTTTAGCATTACGGGTTCGTACTCTCATTTACAGTATCAACTCCGTGTCTTCTTTAACAACCAAATTTCTTATTTTCTCCTCTTTCCATCCCATATTTTCAATAATCAGCTCACTGACCAGGCAGTGCTCTACTTCAGAAGATATTGGTTGTGGTGGACGAGGTGGATTAGTGGGTAACCAAGGATCGATCCACATACTTACAGTAGAGCCATTAGCAATGTTGAATCTCAACCCTTTCATCAGTAATTCTCTACTTTGTAGAAGTGATTTCCAAATATATTAATTTTTCTTTCCTTCTCATGTGGTTAATATGTTCTTCTCTGCAAAATATCTTCCTTTTAAGACTCTGGCCATCAGGTAATTCGGGAAGTGAAGAATTCTCCAAACTTATTTTCCTAATAAGGCTAAGTTGAAACTTTCAAAATCTTTGAATCCAAGACCTCTTTCTTTTTTTGGTACACTTAACCGATTCCATGCAAACCAATGTATTCCTCTAGTATCATTCCCTTTACCCCACCAGAAATGAGCCAAAACACCGTTGATTTCCTCACAAATACTTTTGGGAAGCTTGAAGACATTCATCGAATAAACCGGCATGGAAGTTGCTACTGATTTCAAGAGAATTTTCTTTCCACCATGGGAGAGGAATTTCTTATTCCAGCCTTGCGTTCTTGCTTTAACCTTGTCAATGATATATTGAAACATATCTGATTTCTTTCTCCCAATCTATTCTGGAATTCCTAAATACTTGCCTCCTCCACCTTAATTGTGAATGCCAAGTAAACGTATCATCTGTGATTTAACTCCATCCTTTATCCGACTGTTAAAAGTTATGGCTGATTTTCTTAGATTGATAGCTTACCCTGATGCAGCTTCATAAAGAGAGAGAACATAATTGATTGCTCTGCCAGATTTCGGGTTTGCAAGTGAGAAGAAAAGAGAATCATCAGCAAAGAGAAGATGACTCACTGCTAGGCTTTAATTACTGATTTTGAGACCTTGAATCCTCATTTTAATGATTGCTTTAGACATCATATGGAATAGAAATTCCGCATAGAGGATGAATAAATATGGAGATAAGGGATCTCCTTGTCGAATCCCTTATTTTTTTGTATGAATCTCATTGGAGTACCATTTATTTGAACCGAGAAACTCATTGTTGATACAAAAACCATGATCTAGTGTATCTATTTCTGATAAAATCTCATTCTCTTCATCGTTTCTTCAAGGAATTTCCATTCCACTCGATCATAAGCTTTGGTGAAATCTATTTTCACAGCCATATATGATTTGGGTTGTCTCTTACGAACTTTAAGAGCATGATAAATCTCATGTGCAATGATCACATTATATGTTATCATTCGTCTAGGTAAAAAAGCCGCATGATTCTCTGAAACAATCCCGCTGAGGTGCTTCTTTAATCTATTGACAAGGATTTTTGAGACGATTTTGTAAATTACATTGCATAAAGCAATTGGCCGAAAATCTGCCATTACCGTCGATGGCGAGATCTTTGGGATGAGACACAAGTTTGTGTGGTTATGAAGCTGATCCAGATAACCATGATCGAAGAAGTCTTGTATTTCTTTAAGCATAGCCATATGTGTTTCTTCCCAGAATTTTTGGTAGAAAGCACCTGTAAATCCATCTAGTCCTGGTGTTTTATGAGCACCAATTGAAAAAATTGCTGATCTGATTTCCTCAAATGCAAATGACTTCGTGAGATCCTCATTAATTTCAGTAGATACACGTTGTGGAAAATCTTGTAAAAGTTCTTTAATAATCGTATCTGATGTTCCTTGATACTCAAATAGATCCTTGAAATACTTTTCTGCAACCTCTCCTATGGTTGAATCCCTTCTTTTGATGATCCCAGCTTCATCTTGTATTGAACTTAGTGTATTACGGATTTTTCTTGTTTTCGTAACAGAATGATAAAACTTCGTATTTTTGTCTCCTTTTGTGAGCCACATATTTCGACTTTTTCTTTTCCAATAGACTTGCTCGTCGAAATAAGCTTGGTGGAGATCCTTTCTTAGTTGTTTTCTCTTGAAACTTGTAGAATTTCTTGAAGTTGTTGCTTTACCTAATTGATATCGTAATACCGATATTCTTTCCTTAGCATTGCAGCGATTTCTCTACTTCCATCTCGATATATGCTTTCGACAGGAAATAAGACGCTGAGTTAATGATGTTGCTGGATTCAATTCATTGCCCCAACCTCTTTCAACATCTTGAGAGAATCCATCCCTTGAAACCATATGATCATCATACATGAAACGTCCCCTTCTTTCATGTGTAGCATCAGCTATAAAAGTGACCAAAAGTTTATGATCAGACTCTCCAAATTCCAAAAAATGAGTTTCTGAGTTTGGAAATCGAGTATGCCAGTCTGAATTCGCCATTGTTCTGTCTAAGCAGTTTATTATATAATGGTTTCCTCTCAGTCCAGCCCAAGAGAATTTGTTACCAACTGTTCTCAGATCCAAAAAATCACAGTGTCTTATCATCTGTCGAAAGTCCAGGAAGGATGCTTCAAGACGTAAATAGCCCTTTCTTTTCATCGTTACTTAACAATTCGTTGAAATCCCCCATGATGAGCCAAGGATCCTTTCTATTGATTGCCAATCTCTCCAATCTTTCCCATATATTGTTTCTTAGACTTGGTTCAGGATGTCCATAGACAAAAGATAAAGATAAGCTAATTCCATTACTTTTGTTGAAACAATCTACAAGATTGAAAGATTGAAAATACACAGATAGATCTACTGATTGCTGCCATAAAATTACTAAACCACCACTAAGATCTATTGGTGGAACTGTTACATAATGTTGAAAACCCATATCACAACCCAAATCTCTGATGTAGTTATCTTGTTGCTTTGTCTCTGAAAGGCAGATGATGTCCACAAGATACTTTTGATGTATCTCATAAAGGCGTCGAACTGTCAAGTCATTGCCGATACCTCGACAGTTGCAGCAGGTTGTCCTCATGGTGGAAGAGGTGGTTAAGGGTCCACCGCGCCTCCAACGGTCAAGGTTGTGGTAATAGCCGTGTCCAAACTAGTGCATTCTTTAACATAACCCACCCTGTCAGAATTCCCTGTCTCAGTCTCAATTTCAGTGATTAACTTCCTTTTACGGATGTTCTTACTCAGTAAGTCCTCATCAAAACCAGCATAATCCGTAGCCATTTCCTGATCATCAATTAAAATATCTCCAGGCTGTAAGTCAGTACCTAAAATATCGTCAATTGCGTTGGAAAATATGGGAACAAGATTGAACAATTCATTCATGTCAAGTTCTCCTTTCATTACCAATCCATAGCAATACCAAAGTTTTCCTCCACATCAATCATTGATAAACTGGGTTTTTATCAGTTTCTAACATTTGTTTTGTGTCTTTTATCGAGTCAAAGTGTGTGTTTTAGAGTCTTTTCATCCTTTATCGAGCTCAAATTTTGATACAAGATATAACAATGGATTATCTTTCATTTTGAAGTTTGAACCCATTCTAACGGTGCGATCAATGGTTATGTCGGTTTTAGTGAAGACAGTCTAGTCTGGCGAGAAGAAGAAGCATGTGCAGGAATGGAACCAGAAGCCAAAAACGATCGATCGATCCTTTTTCGAAGATCAACATAAGGCTTTTTGATCGATCGATCCAATCAATCCTTTTCATAAAGATCGAACATAAGGTTTTTCGATCGATCGATCCTTTCTTGTACCGGCCGGTTAAGCGACGCAGAAGAAAAATAAAATTTTGGTTTTCCTTATTTTGGACCGTTTTCGCCTGAGACATGAGGGAAAACGTGTTTAGACCTATTTATTCTATTTTCCAGCCATTGTAGAGGCTACGATTCTGTGTGCCAACACATGCCATGATTTTTCATATCTTTATTGGCTTATAATCGTTGAACCTCTTCAAGGGGAAGATATTCTTCCTCTTCAACATACTCATCATGCACATCATGTCCATTTGGAACTTGATGTGCTTCCTGGCTCTGGACAGCTTCCTGCATGCATTTCATTTTCATCCAATTCTCGGATATGGACCCCTTTGTTTGGACGTGGCCCATGAGCTTGATCGTCGACATCATCTTCATCATCAGAGACGTGGACGACACCACCATTTTGTACAAGACAATTGCCAGAATCATGAGTTAACATTCCACATACCTCATAGAATCCACGTAGCCGTTCATAGCGGAAACGTAAGAGAGTATTCACGCCCGACATGAATTGGAAGTTGCGTTGAAATCTCAAAGGGAGAGTGATATCCCAATTGATTATTACACGGGCTTACTCCCTCCTTGCTACAGCCTTGTGATTATAATCGACATCCATCAGCATACCAAAGGCACGCCTAATATGTGTGATTACATCTTGGTTCATGTACTGTAGTGGAACCCCTCAGATTTGAATCCAGAAAGGGATGAAATTCAGCATTGCGAGATCCATCTGTGGCGCCCATCTGTGGAGACTTAACACTCTGTATGCAAACGCCCACAGACCACGCTGGAGAACGCTCTCCAAAGTCTCCTCTGACAGGAAGATGAATTGAAATCGGTGGTTGTCCACGATTCGACCTAATACGATCCCTTCAAGACCCCAAATACGGGGAAAATTAGTAATAATCGACCGGAGGTTTTGTCTGCGTGGTATCGTCGGCCTTCCCATGAGAACGAATTGGTTTTCATTAGCCGATTGATTCGCCACATCCATTGGAGAGCAAAAATCTCATCTTCAACACCAAGATCCAGATCTTGAACAGCTCTTCGCAAATTATCAGTCATCTTCAAGAGAGTTGAGTAGAAACGAAAAGGGAAATGGATTTCTGAATCTGAAGGAGATTGCTGAAGAAATTGTGAGAAAATCCTAATCAGAAATCACGATTTATACTTGTTCAAGGCCACCGAAATCGATGGAAGATGTGCATCACTGTGGATCGTGGGATCCAGAGTGGGATTAAATGTCGTCTTTGATATTCCCATATTTTGCATCTCTTAGCATGCATTCTTGTTATTATTTTGTGTCTCATGCATGTGTCTTGCATAGTTTTTATGACATTTTGGCCTTTATTAGAGTTTAAGATATTGCATTAGGTCCTAGAGAGTTTTTGCTTTCATTTGGAGTGTTTCTAGGTGTTTTGGAGACATTTGGAGTGTTTCTAGGTGTTTTGGAGATATTTGGGATGATTGGAGTGGTTGAGCATCAAGAGAAGGAAGAGCTCATCCAATACACCGGAACGATGTGGCCGGACTGAGGCCCTCCGATATGAATCAGCTTGGATGACCTTCATGAAAGATGTAGAGGAGTGAATTAACTAGCCACTGGAATTGGAATCAGGGGATTTGGAATTGTGGTGTGGAAGATATGGCTGTTTTACTGAAGACATGTCCGTCTGGCCGATGCAGTTTATTCAACACCGATGTGTGACATCGGTTTGAAGCCTCAGGGGAATACACCATGTCACACATCGGTGTAACACCTCGGTATTGCCTATCTAAAGTGACCAGGAGCAAAAAAACTTAGCACCGAGGTCCAACACCGATGTGTGACCTCGGTGTTGGACATCTCTCACCCAGGCTCGGCTTAAGTGGGGGGGGACAAGGGGTGCGACCGCCCCAAGGCCCAACCCCGTGTCCTAATAATTAAGGGCCCCGATTTTTTTATATATATATTTATTTTTTAGTAAGAAAATAATAAAATTTAGATTAAAAAGGGCCCATAAAATTATTTTATATGTATTTTTCATAAAACAATTCTACAAAAACATTACACAAATTTTTTTTTTTTTAAATTAGTATAACACATTTAAAAAAAATAATTAAGGGTCCAAATTTTTTTTTGCCATAGGGCCTATAATAATATTGAACCGGCCCTACTATCACCCGAACCAGCCGAGCTCGTCCAAAGTGTCTCAAAGATATAGCTAGATTTGGGACCTTACAATCCGATTTTCATAGAAGTTGTAGAGCAGTGAATCAACTTTACACAGGAGTTTGAATCGGGTTATTTGGACGTTTGGTTAGGGAGATAATACGGATTTACTGAAGGTATATCCGTCTGGCCGAAAGAAGATAACACCGTCCAAAGAACCGATAAAATGAAGGCCTTCTGATATGAATCAACTCAAATGGTCTTCATAAGAGTTGTAGCCAAGTGTGGTAGCTGTCCACAAGAGGTGGTTTGAGGACATTCGGACATGTATTCCAGGATATATCGTGGTTTTACCGAAGGTTCTACAATACCACCATCCGCACAAACTCAGGTCCAATACCGATGTGGAATACCGAGTTTTGACCTCGGTATTGAGCTACTCAAGACCAGATTTGACCCATTTTGAACCGGGATGGTATCCGGTTTGTCCTGGGTCGACCCGGTTCGCCCCCTTTCACTATTTTAGCCCAAAAACCATATTTTCTTAGTTAAGCTTTCTTTTCCCTAGAGTTGGGTTTTATCTCAAACTCTTCCTAAGATGATTTTGGATGGATCTTCATCATTCATGCCACTCTAGTGAAAGATTCTTCAACCTATCTTTATATTATCTTTATTTTATTCTTGTTCTTTATCTTTATGTCTCTTTTTCCCTTGTGTTCTTCCTTGTTCTTCATATTCTTTAGGCCTTAGACATTTTTGTTGGATTTCGGATTTTGCTTGATTTTGATGGTTTGATGGTTGATTGTTGATGCTTAGGACTAGATAAACATTTGTTCTCATGTTAGGAAGGATCTTAATGCTATGATTGAATTGAAAACTCATTTCTAGAACTTAGACATTTCATGCACACAAGGTGTTCGATGAAATGTCTAAAAAACTTCTAAGCATGTTTTTCATTCTAAGTGATCGGTGGATGCTGAATTTAGGATGAATTGTTGACTAAAATGGACTTGTGGTAAATTATGGATTATCTAAGTGATCGGTGGATGCTGATTTTAGATGATTCGTACAATGATTAGTGTCACGAGAGTGAACTAATCTACTTGAAAGTGTTCATGTCATAAGAATAAATGTGCATTGAATGTTTAGGCATCATTAGTCAATTTTCTTGATGGTTAGATGATGATGATTTAGGTTGCATCTTGTTAGATCTTTCATTTAGGTTAGCTCTTAATGCTAGTTTTGGATTGAGAGATCAAAGCTAGAGCTTAGGCATTTCACGTCCGATAGGTGTTCGATGAAATGCTTGAACCAAATCTTTTGTGAGCTTTTCTTGCCTAGCCAACGGTAGTTGATGTCTAGGGTGATTAGTGAACTAAGTGGGATTCGAGATTAATGCTTGTTAATCATCTTATCACAAACGATGGTTTGTTATTGATTTGGTGATTAACAAAGTGATTAGTGCCACGAGAGTGGATTAGTCATAATTGTGAACTCCATGTTCTAGGATAGTGTTTAATTCAACATTTATCATCATTGTTTGTTCATTAATCATCTTCTTGATAGTTAATTCATTTTCCAACACTTCTATCTTTTGTTTTCTTTCTTGCATTTGTTTCTTTTCCATAAACATAAAAACCCAAAAGATTTGCTCTAGATTAGAAAGATTCATGTATTCTTAGTGCTTCAATCTTAACTTCTTTGGTTCGATCCTCAAACACTACAATGATATAAGTAGGTTTGAGTAATTGATATGAGCTTAACGAAAAATCTATTCATCAGTCTTACGAGGGAGTGATCCATACTCTCCTATCTCGCCGCCGAGATCTGAATAAATTGTCACCGGAGTGGTGAAATATACGCAGAAGAAAAACCGTAAAAAATCGCCTTTCGAAACGTCATTTTTGTCCTAGTAAGAAAAAAAAAAAACTCTCCGCACCACCTCTGTTATTTCACCAATTTCGTCTCCATTTTGTATTTACTAGCATAATGTCCCTATATATATAATGTATATTTGTATTGCTTTTAATTGAATAATTTTGTTTCCTAGCTTTAATTTTTTTTTTGTCTACTACTACGTGTTTGTAAAAGAAAATAATATAAAAAGATAAAAAATAGTTTAAAATGGGGTTTTAGGTGTATATCATAAGTTGACCATTGATTTAAATCTATATGAATAGATAAATCATAATTATGTAAATAGAAAAAAGAAATATACTAAACCATAAATGTCCTTCCCTAATTCAAATAATTACATGAATGGCATTGATCGGAAAATTATGTTATCAACTTATAAAGCCAATAATAAGGGTGGGATTGATCGGATATCCGAAATTTTTTGGGATATCCGGATCCATATCTTTGTAACGTGGTAACAATAATATCCGATATTATTGTTAACACGTTAATATGTACCATATATTATTGTTAGCATGATAATAAGTATCGGACAGCACGTTAATATATACTAAATATTATTGTTAACACGTTAACATACTATATTAACACGTTACAAATATCTGATATTTTTGTTAGTACTTTAACAAGTATCTGATATTATTGTTAGCATGTTAACAAGTATCATATAACACATTAACAAGTATCATATATTATTGTTAGCACGTTAACAAATATAAGATATTATTATTAGCACGCTAACAAGTATCAGATATTACGTTTTCCGGTGATGAATAGTATCGTTGACTTTTGGATAAACATTGTCGGTGGGGTGGTCGATGAACAGTTTCGCCGACTTTATTAGTTGGTAACACAATTTTCAAGTCAATGGCATTGTATCTAATTTTGAAATTAAGTTTCACTAAAACTAATTTTGTTAATAATACTAGATGTTCATAATACTCTTAAAAATTCGGCTCATTTTATATTTAAACTTAAAATCAATACAAATATAACTATTTTCCGTAATATCATATATTATTATTTTATAATGTTTCGGGTAAAAATAAAGTTCGAGATTGGCCACTAAATTTTGCTTAACTAAAACTATATACTTATAAAAAAAACCGACAAAATCAGAATTATATTACTATCTACTTTTTTTTGCTAATGGCATTCAAATTAATTGCAGGAGAAAAGAAAACAATTACACAGGCCCGAAGACCCAATAGTTAGAGGTATTAAGACCTCAAAGCCCAAAACGAAAAGCCTAATTAGAAACCCAAAAGGAAAGAAAAACCAAACCAAGCGGGGATATCAACAGTTTGTTACGCAAAATGGAAGGAGATGAGATTGTGAAAGAGAGATAATGTTCCGTACCAACGGTATTGGTTACGAAGTAAATATGAGAGAAGGCGAGAAAGGTTATTTGGAAAAAACTAATGAGAGAGGGTAGCGGCTAGGGTTAGGGTTAGGGGAACAGATCTGAACCCGCAAACCACAACTGAAGAATGGCGGAAGCTGTATGGGGACTCGCCGATCTCAGGCTGGAAGCCCTGTTTCTGATCACACCGTCAATCGATTTTACCAGGGAGTCCTCCGATTTGAAGATAGATCAGTGAGATCTGTTGTTGCGCTCCGCCCAGATAGAGTAGATTGTGCTCTGCCAAGCGATCCTTGCAAGCTTCTTGCTGTATTTGTCTCCCAGAGGCCGAGTCAAGAGATGCAGAGAAGCCGTCCACGAACGAGGGGGACAGATCTGACAGCGCCGGCCAATCCTCTCCCAGATAGCCCACGAAAACCGACAATTGAAGAAAAGATGGTCTCTTGACTCCTGAGCAGAGCGGCAGAGGAGACACGATTGATCTGTTACAAGGCCCCAAGAAGAGAGATGGTCAAGCATTGGGAAACGATTGAGAACAAAGAGCCAGGTGAGGAACTTATGCTTGGGAATTTCACTAGAGAACCAAACTGCATTGAACCATGGGACCTCAGCTTGGTGATCTTTGATGGCGAGGTAAATCGAACTTGTGTTGATTTTTTTCTTTTGAACATCATTAATCCACCAATCGTAAGAGTCAGGAGAATCTAGCAACTGCATGGAGGAAAGAAATAAGTGAATTGAGACTTGAGCTTCAAAACGAGCCGGAGGAAGGACCCAAGATCCATTACGCCAGAGATTGCTAAGGATGGTAGATTGCGGGATCCCATCTAGGAAGAGACTGATGTTACCCAAAGGGGACCAATTATCCTTCCAGAAGCTACAGGTTTTTTCATCTCCCACTATAAGTTTGATCCATGGGTAAATGATTGGTCTTAGGCGCAAAAACTTGTTTGTAAACCAGGAATGTTTCTGTTTTTCTTTCAGAGACCAGAAGTTACTGAGAAAACCAGAGAGGACCTCATTGATGAACCAAGATGCCCATATAGAATTCGGCTTGAAGAAAAGGATCCAGATGAGCTTTAAGGTAGAAGCTTTGTTCCAGGTTAGAAGATCTTGAATCCCTAGACCTCCTTCTGGTTTTTACCTTCTATCTTTTGTGTGTTCAATAATAAAGACACTTAAGCCATATACTACTAATCAATCCCATTGGCCATTGTTACTTTTATAAATAGTAACTAAGATTTAATCAACGTTATAATAGTATTTTTTAAAAAGAAATTGAATTGAAATTTAAGAAAAATTGCGTGTATCTAAATTTTACAATATGACTAACTAATGATTATAAATAAATTGTCAATTTTTAATAATTTATCTATTTAATTCGTTTTGCAGTGGATGAAAATATTATTCGGGCTAACCCGCAAAAACCTATAATCTTAAAAACATAACTTTAATATGCACCGTTTAATGACTCTGGTTTTTGTGGTTAGTGCACAAACTCTTTAAAAAAAATATTGTGTCTATCTTTTTATAAAATTATTAAAAAAAATTTTAATTTTTGTTTTGATATATATTCAAATAAAATATAATAAATTATAGTGAAAAATATAACAAGATTTCGAATATATTTTTTTTATTTAAATATATATGGATTGATTATTATTTTTAAATATATAATATTAAAATAATTAAGATATTAAATAATAAATAGTCTATTTAATGACAACAAATACTATCTATATTCGACGTAAAAAAAAATCGATATTCTTTTCAATAATTTTAAAAAGATAACTATATATATTTCTATTTTAATGGCATTCACATACTCCTTGGGGTTTGTCTCGGGCTTGCCCAGTAGTTGGCCTTGTGGTCTTGAAGAGGAAGCAGTTCCCTTGCCTTCAAGTTGCTTAACCTTGGAGCTCAATGTCTCTAGCCTAGAGTTAAGATCGTTGTAAGAACAAGCTACCCTTGTATTGATCTCCGTTTGTCCCTTGAGGAGTTGTTGAAACATGGTGTTCAAGTCAAGCTCTTGCGGTTTAGACGTAGTTGCTTGACCTTGGGGAACAAATTCTTGTTGAAACTCGGGCGGTGCATTGAAATGTGCTTTGGCTTGAAACCCGCCTTGGTTTCCCTGGAAAGTGTTATTTGGAACATAGCCTTGGTTGTTGGATACTTGGCCTTGTTGTTGTGAAGTGAAAGTTTTTTGTTGACCACCTTGGTTCCCTTGGTGTTGTTGAGGGTAGATTTTATCTTGTGGATTCTCCACATTGAGGTTCCGGTAGGAGAAGTTAGGATGGTTGCGGTAGTTGTTGTTGAACCCACCCCGTTGGTAACCTTGATTACCCACAAAGTTCATCTCCTCTTGGGTGGCGCCCTCGACAACCTCATCTTGATAATGTTGGTTGTCTTCATAGTCCCCAACAAAGTGAACTTGCTTTTGAGATGATTGGAGAAGCTTGTCGATCTTCTCGTTGAGGCTCTTCAATTCCTTGGCCCTCTTTTGCTCATCAACGTCGCTAGTGGTTCTCGTTGCGCGGTCATAAGCATCCCCATAGGTACCATCGCTTTGAGCAAGGTTCTCCACGAGGTCCATCGCTTCATCCACTCGTTTTGCCAAGAATTTTTCGTTAGAAGCAGTGTCCAAGAGCATATGTATCTCTGGTAAAGCACCGCGGTATAACGTACTAAAAAGCGAGGCGTCCGAGAATCCGTGGTGTGGACATTGGGTGGTGTAGTTTCTAAATCTCTCACAAGCTTCATTAAAGGTCTCATGGTTTCGTTGAGTGAAACTAGAGATGTCATTTCTCAACTTCGCGGTTCGTGAAGGTGAGAAGAACTTGGCTAGAAAATCTCTCTTGCACTCATCCCATGTAGTGATCGAACCTTGAGGAAAACTCTTTTCCCATTGATGAGCTTTATCACCGAGAGAGAAGGGGAAGAGTCTTAACTTGAAGCTATCCTCCGATACACCGTTCATCTTTGTAAGGCCACATATCCGATCAAATTGATCGATGTGGTCAAGAGGATCTTACATGGCCAAACCGTAAAACTTATTGTTTTGGACCATGTTAATCAAAGCGGCTTTGACCTCGAAGTTGTTAATCTCGACCGGAGGAGCTTGGATACCTTGGCGATTCCGGTGAGCGTTCGCGGCATCACCCGCACCAACTACATCTTGAGCTCTAGGAGGATGGTTTCGAGCTCTCACGTTTTGGGCGGGTGGTTGTGGGTTGTGGCCATCCCCTCCTTGGCCTTGGTGGTTTCCATTACCACCTCGCCTATGGTGCGGAAGGTTGTCCACATTGTCATCAATGTCCCCAAGTGGAACATTTTCAAATTGATCCATGTCGATCTCAACTTGTTGTAGTCTCACACGTGCTTCCCTTGCTCTAACCCCGCGATACGAACGATGTATGTCGTTCCTCGGTTCAACTAGGTTGTGGTTGCCTCGAGAACGCGTATGCATACACCTATAAGATTGAGAGATAGCAATGGAAAGTGAAAGACATTAGTAATCAAAGAGAAAATGAAACTTAATCTCAAAAAGAACCTAAATCTCAATGTTGAAATCAAAATCCAATTGGCAACGGCGCCAAATTGATGAAGGACTTTTGCAAGTCTCGAGATCAATTACTCGATATACTATTGCTAGTATAAGAGGTTCAATCCAATGGGTAAGATTTCAAAGCAACAAGAATACAAGGCACTTCTTAAGTTAAGCAAAATAAGCAAGAGTTGTTGTTTAACTAGTGAACAAAGCAACTTAAAATAAGAACAAGAAATAGCAAACTAAACAAGTTGTAATGCAACAAATATAAACGAATTCAAGGATGGAGTAATTGGTTCTAGATGATCCAAGGCTAATTCGTGATGCTCAATACTCAAACAAAGCTATCCCTAGGCAATGATCATTAAGTGTGTCTAATCTTCTCTTAAGACATTAATCATCATGCTAATTACTAGTCCAAGATCAAATTCTTATTTGTGAATTACTAATTAGCAAGCATTAAGTATAAACAATCAAGATCATATTTGTAAATATATAATATATAATAATTTATAAAATAAAGTTCAGTTTCCTAAATAATTTTTTAATTAATAATATTGAAATTAAAAATTAAACTACTTTTCGTATTTATAGTTGTTGAATTGATTGATTAATTCCTATTTCAGTTTCCTAAGTAACTTCATTCGTATTTACAGATTTATTTTACGTGGATTTCTCCATCGGATTTTGCTGATTCAATGCCCCTATTTGGCTGGTTCTTAAATGTCAAGTAGTTCCTTTGCCTAAAGCCACGTGGCCTCTCCTCACAGGCCACGAATCTCAAGCGTATGGGCGTTTCTAGTTCCCCACTAGGCGAATCACTCCCCACGTGTCCTCCTCCTTCTTTCTTATCGTATTTTCTTTTCAAATTCTCGCGATTAAATCGTAATTAAAAATATCTTGGTTAATTCACGAGAACCACATTGCTTTCTTCCTACCGAGATAAGTGCTAACTGCCACGTCACAATCTGTCCTTTATCCGTGAGATGATAGTCTCACTAAACTGTGACACAAAATCCTTGACAAACATGATCTGATTTCAAAATCAACGGTGGAGATTAGCCCGTGACGCTATGATCGATGCGTGAAAATATCTCGTACGCGCTTATTATAGTTTAACCGTACGGGTATTTGTGGATAGAGTAAGATTTTCTTAACTTAACTTAACCATGGTTAATATTTTGACCTAACTATAGTTAAAATAAAGCAGTTTATAATGCGGAGACAAGACTCTCTCTTCTTCTAGACCCTAAACGAAAATGATGATCGGAGAAAATAGCCGGCCACATCCAACGATCCATATCCCTACGTGGGATCCGATAAACGATCCAACGGCGACGTTTACATCACCATTCTCATCCGTTAACTTTAACGACTATCCACACTCTCCGTCGCCGTTTCTCGACTCCTTCGCTTCTCTTTACCGTTACCTTCCATCCAACGAGTTTGCGAACGATTCCGACTCATCAAGCGGCGACGAGTCACTCTCACTCGCTGACTCGTTTGCGTGCGATGAGTTTCGCATGTACGAGTTCAAAGTACGACGATGCTCGCGAGGCCGATCTCACGACTGGACGGAGTGTCCGTTTGCGCATCCCGGAGAAAAAGCTCGAAGACGCGATCCGAGGAAGTATCATTACTCAGGTACGGCTTGTCCTGAGTTTCGTAAAGGTAGTTGTAGAAGAGGTGATTCGTGTGAGTTTGCTCATGGTGTTTTCGAGTGTTGGCTACATCCCGCTCGTTATCGAACTCAGCCTTGTAAAGATGGGACGAGTTGCCGGAGAAGAATCTGTTTCTTCGCTCATACGCCGGAGCAGTTGCGCGTTCTGGCGAATTCAGGAGAGCCAGATCTTGGATTCTCCTCGATTCGTAACCACTTTTCGAAATCAGCAACAGCTACTTCTCCTACTTCGATCTTAATCTCTCCTCCGTTTTCTCCACCATCGATATCTCCGCCGCTTTCTCCGAGCACTGGTGAACTTATTGCGTCTATGCGGAAAATGCAATTGAACGGCGGAGGAGGTTCATGGAGCTCACCTATGAGATCCGCGCTCGGGTTACCTCACCGGTCGACTCCGACTCAGGGACGGACATGGCCGCGGCTAAGAGAGTTCGAGATCTGGGACAATGCATGTGAAGAAGTTCCGGCGATGGAACTGGTTGAATCTGGGAAAGAGCTTAGAGCGAGGATGTACGCCAGGCTCAGCAGAGAAAACTCGCTCGGTTGAGTCGACTCGGTTTCTATCGACTGAGTCAATTCAGTTTAAGACGATTGTGAATATGGAGATTTTTCAGTGTGTAGATAAAGAAAGTGACGCTACAACGGATGATGAGTTGATGAGTTTATTGGGTTTCTGCAATTTCTTTTACACTCTTTGAATTTTGTTTATTTGATTTTCGATCGGTTTTATTTTTGTTGTTTACTAATGTTATATGACTTTGTAATTACATCTGAAATGTAATTTGGATTTTATCTTTTGTTGGAAGAAAGAATATTCAAGTTGTTGCTTCATTACTACCTATTTCGTTTGCTGAAAGCTCTGTTCAAAAACGCTGCCGCGGAAGCCGCCTAGGCGCCGGTTAAACGCCGCCGCGATTAGGGATAATCGGTGTAAAAATCGGGAAAGATTAAGAAAACCTCATATTGCCAATGGGACAGAAACACGTGACTGAAAAATGGACATAAAAGTGTTAAAAAAAAAGGGATTTTTTTGGCAATTGTGTCTCCTCGTTCTCAACCACTGGAGAGTGAATCTCGCCGGTTTGTGAGGAGACGCCACGTGGTCAAGATAGGTTACCGTAAACTGAGGCTACTAGCAAGACAGTTTGTGGTGTGAAGTAGGCTCGGATATCTCTGCTAGCTTTTGGCTTGACAAATGACTTCATTGGGTCTGTTGATCAAGTTCACATGTGATGCAATGAGGAATGGCTTTGTCACCCTGTTCTAAGGCGCTTATCGGAGTTCAACAATCACGATTTTTACCAAATCGGACTAATTAATCGGTGAATGATTTTTTGGAGGGAAGTTCTCATATGCCCCTTTGTTTAAGAAATTTTTTTGCTATAGCATGTACTAATCTACATGGCACCAATGATGTGTAATGCCAGTTTTACCCTTAATGATATTTGTTTAAAAAAAAAAAATGAAAAAAAAAACCAGACCAATAACCCGCGACTCACTTTCCGTCACCTTCCCTCCTCCTCCCCGAGACGCCATTGTTGCTGAAACCGAGGTCATTACATCCGCCGTCCCCTCCGGCGAGTTCGTCGTTTTTGTTGTCGTCGGTTTCTTCCACTTTCTCCATCAGATTTGGTGAGTTCATTGTTAGGGGATTTTTTAGATTTAGGGATTTGAAAAGAAATTTGGTTGTTTTGGTAGCACATTTGGTTCGATTTGGTTTGTAATCATGTTTAATGGTAAGAATAGCTATTTCCATAGGTTATTTATCGAATTTAGCTGTTGAATGGTGGTAAATCTAGAGGAAACCCCGATTTAGAATCGATCCCAAATCTGGAAATCTGCATACGTATGACAACTGGAACAAATGGTATAACTGAGAGATAGTAGGACAACTGGTTCAAATGATATATAACTGAGAGATATTAGGACAACTGGACCAAATGGAATAACTATGACAAATTGTGTAATTCGTAATTTGTGTTTTTTATCTTATTTCCAAGAGGCGATGAGGAAGAGGCACACAAACGTTCATTTTGACTATGGAGGGTACTATACAGAAGTGCATGAATGAGTTTCAATAAATTCTGTATACGCTATATCGTTTAAGACCGCATCTATGGAAGAGATAAATTATTCGATGTTAGTAGAGAAAATATGCAGGAAGATTGCGTTAGATGAAACCCCGAGGAAGCTGAAATTGAGTTATAGCGTATCTAATGCTGCGAGAGAGTCATATATTGTAGATGACGAGGACGTTTTTGTTTATCTGACGACATCGGATGAAAAGGGACTTCGACATGTTATGCATGTGGAGTTATCGAATGATGATTTGGAAAAAAGTCAGTGGGTCGATCAAATTTCAAGAGCGGGGCGAGGAAGTTCATTTGGTAAGAATTATGGGGAGCCGGCTTCAAATAGGAGAGTTGATGATGCAGATAATGGTGGAATCCTTACTATTTTCAGAGTTGACGAAATATCAGAACAAAATAACGAGAATATCAATGAAGAGCCGATGAATGATGGTAATGAAGGTTGTGAGAATGATTCACGTAACGATTTTGAGGCTGTGGATAGCCCAGTGGATAACCATGTGGATGACGGTTTCGATGGTAGGCATGAATATGTTGAGCTGCCACCTCATGTACAAGATATTGAGTATGTTGAAGAATGGGAAGATGGTACGGGTCTTGAAAAAGGTCAAGAATTTTGTTCAAAGGAGGCAGTGCAAGAACTGGTTCATAGAGCTGCAAATTTGAACTGTTTTGGGATTCGTACGGTTAAGTCGGATACGGAGCGACTTATGCTACAATGTAGTCAAGCTGCACAAGGTTGCAAATGGTATTTACGAGCTGCGAGAATTCAGAAATCACAATTTTTCAGTGTCAGAGTACATAGAAAGATGCATAGTTTCTCTCGGGTTGTTGCGAGCACAAGCAGTTGTAAACAGAAAGGCACACCAGGAATGGTAGCAGCTCTTTTGCATGAAGACTATCCATGTCTATTAGACACCCCGAGTCCTAAAAATCTCATGAGTATTGTTCAAGGAAGACTCAGTTTGCATTTGTCTTACTCTACGGCCTGGAGAGGAAAAAAACAACATGTAAGTGATGTGTGAGGGAGTCCTGAAAAAAGCTACAAGATGTTGTATTCCTATATGTACATGTTAGAGAAGGTGAATCCTGGATCAGTAACAGCTGTGGAATTGGATGCAAAGAAAAGGTTCAACTACCTATTCATTGCTTTGGGAGCTAACATTTAAGGGTTTAAGGCTATGAGGAAAGTGATAGTTGTAGATGCAACTTTTCTTAAGTCTGTATATGGTGGTATGTTGGTTTTCGCAACAGCTCAGGATCTCAATCATCACCATTACCCCATTGCGTTTGGTGTAATTGATAGTGAGAAAGATGCTAGCTGGACCTGGTTTTTCAAAATGCTGAAAACAGTTATACCGGATGTTTCTGGAATGGTTTTTATAAGCGACAGACATGCAAGCATCATCAAGGCAGTCTTTGAGGTGTACCCGAGCGCACATCATGGACATTGTATCTGGCATTTGTCTCAAAACGTGAGAAGAAAGGTGAGGAAACAACACAAGGATCATGTCGCGATGAAATTCATGGATTGTGCTCATATTTATACGGAAAATGATTTCAACCGAGAGTATGCTGATTTTAGGAGTAGGTTTCCTAAAGTCGCCGAATATCTCGATAAGAGCATATAGTTGGATAAATGGGCAAGGTGCAAATTCCCAGGAGACAAGTACAACATAGACACCAGCAATTCCGCAGAGTCAATGAACAATGTGTTTAGGGAAGCAAGGAAGTACTCTCTATTACCTTTGATTGATGCGATTCTTGAAAATTTTTTTGAATGGTTTAACAAACATAGGAAAGAAGCTAGTGCTGCATCGGACCACAAGAGAGTGGTGTCTTTTGTGGAGAACGAGATGCACACACGATGTGCAATTGCATCGAAATTAGTGGTGACTGAGCTAAACGGCTTCCAGCTTGAATACAACGTTATTGGACGCGATGGGAAGAGTTATTTGGTGGACCTGAAAATGAAAAGTTGTTCGTGCAGATGTTTTGATATAGACAAGTATCTGTGTGTCCACGCAATAGCCGCAACGAGAAACCTCATGAGGAAGGATGGGAGAACCGCGAATATCCAAATCTATGATCTCTGTTCTCAATATTACTTGATTGATACATGGGCGTTGGCATATTACAGAACGATTTATGTCGTCCCGCATGACTCTAACTGGATGGTTCCTGCTGAAATTGAAGAATTGTTCGCCTTACCGCCGCTATACACCAAACGATCTGGAAGAAATCAGGAAACGTGGTTTCCATCTACCGGAGAAGGTAGCTGGAAGAGGAGAAACAAGTCTGTCCCTGGCATTAACTTGGAGAGGTGGTTGCAGCCCGAAAGTCCTGATGAGTAAACATATTTTCTTCTTTGTAATTCTCGAATTTAACTAAAAACATGTCTGTTACTAAGTACTACTAAGAACATGTATGTTGCTGTATTTCTCGGATCTTGACAACCAGGTTTAACTAAGTACTACTAAGAACATGTATGTTGCTATATGGCATCGGATTTGTACAACCAGGTTTAACTAAGTACAAATAAGAACATGTATGTTCAGCATTTCTCGGATTTGTACAACCAGGTTAAACTACGTACAGATAAGAACATGTATATTCTCGAATTTTTACAACCGGGTTCAACTAGTACAACTACGAACAAATTAATTATACAATCATAATTATTAATATAATATCCAACTAATATTAAAAATGGTAAATTAAGTTGTAAAAGGATTCATAATACCTAAAGAAACGATTATTAATCAATAAAAAACGAATTAAACATTTTCCTAATACATATGCTTGTTCTCACATCAAATACTACTTATAGTATAAGAAAGACTTTGTTAATATTCACTTCTTACGATGGAAAAGAGTTGAAAAATTCGATTTCGTGCAAATTGTCTTATGAAAACCTCCTAAATGGTATATTACTGTGGGAAGTCACGTGGACAACTACAACATAATCATTTATATTAAGGTCCAACTTAAAATACGCAAATATCACCAAAAGCACAACTATGATGTTTGGTGAACAACTGTACATCTAGGGGACAACTATGTTTAAACCACACCAAGTTTAATAAATATATTTCTCACTCATTTCGGAACTTCCCTCCTTTTTTTTTCGGAACTTCCCTCCTTCTTTTCCCCAATTGATTAAATTTTTTTTTTAATCAATATACCTTTTTGTCGACACACTCTCACATCCACTCATTTCTCACAATTTTTCGTTTATTCCTTTTAGAGAGAGAGAGAGAGGAGAGCGATTTCTAGGGTTTGAGAGGATAAGGGGAAAGTTCTCAAATTTCTGGATTTGGAAGGTGGAGTTCAACAATCGACAAAGGTAAGTTTTCGATTCTGGTTCGCGATTTCGATTTTCGAATTCTAGATGTCGCGATTCTATATTTCGCGATTTCTGGGTAAATGGCAATTCTCGATTAAGGCATCTAGGCGATTTCACATTTCTGGGTACATTGAGGATATGGGATTTCGATTTCTGGGTAAATGGCAATTCTCGATTAAGATATCTAGTCTAGGCGATTTCACAATTCTCGAGGATATGGGATTTCGATTTCTGGGTAAATGGCATCTAGGCGATTTCACATTTCATTTCGATTTCTGGGTATATGATATGAGGTTTCGATGTCTGTATAACTATTTATGTTTTTCCCGTTACAGTGACAATGCCAATAAGTGCAAGAGAGACTGATTCCTCAGAAGAAAGTTACGAGGATCTCTACGCAAGAGAGGACGCTAATTTCGGTATTCCTTCAAAGTGTTGGTGCGGTAAACAAGTGAGAGTCGACGTGGCTAAAACTCCGGGGGATGAAGGAAGAAGATACTACCATTGCACAGCGAGTGACGTAAGTATATCTAACATTTGTTATGGTGGAGACCACCTTTTTAAGTGGTGGGATCATGCAATCCAAGAGCAGTTTACAAGAGTAGAGCTCCGACTAGATGAGCAGAGAGCTTCGACTCACAGTGCTTTCAAACTCCATTGTGAGATGCGTACGGTCATTGCGCAAATGAGTCAAGAAATTGATGAGATCAAGGAAAGCTTAGCCAAGAAGGACCACGAGATCCATATGATGAGGGAGAAACTTTCGGGGAGAAGGAAGTGATTTTAGTTTATGTTTATGTTTCGTAATATGCGGCTGAAGGTCCTTTTGTATTCGTTTTTCCGAAGAATCTTATGTTTTTGTTGCTTTATAAACCAGTTGTAAGACAATCTTATGTTTTTTTGTTATAAAGTTGAACCTATTTAAACCAGTTGTTCCAAGGAACTTAATTAAGTTGAACCTATATAAACCAGTTATTCCAACAAACTCAATTAAGTTGAACCTATATAAACTAGTTGTTCTAAGGAACTTAATTAAGTTGAACCTATATAAACCAGTTGTTCCAACAAACTCAATTAAGTTGAACCTATATAAACCAGTTGTTCCAAGGAACTTAATTAAGTTGAACCTATATAAACCAGTTGTTCCAAAAACTGAAATACATAAAAACGATAAGTAGTGTGTACCAACCAACCAGTTCATAACCAAACTACTACGTAGTACTATATGCTAAACATCAAAGAACCAAACTATTACAAACACCTACTTCTTTCTCTGCTTCTTCTCAGGCTTCTTCTCGGGCTTCTTCTCGGTCTTCTTCTCAGGCTTCTTCTCAGGCTTCTTCGCAGGCTTCTTCTCAGTCTTCTTCTCAGTCTTCTTCTCAGGCTTCTTCTCATCAACCCACGGTGGCCTTAGATAGTCAGACTCTCCCCTTCTTCTCTTCACTCCAGTTGGTATTGGAGTGACACTGGGATCCTTCTCCTTCCTCTTCTTATTCTCTTTCTTTCCTTTTCCTTTCTTCTCTTTCTGACCCTCTACCTCAGCTGCATAAAAAATAAACAAAGTTAAACACAACAAGGAAATCACCAAACCCAAAACCGCAAACTCAAAAAACTCACTTATATCCTCGATGATTGGTAGAGATGGGTGAGGGACTCCACTGAAAAGAACCACACCACCTGCATATGGAGTCTCATAAGCTCGACTCTCTCGAGGTGTTGCGCCAAAATTCTCAAACTCAGTTATATCCTCGATGAGTGGTCCAGTTGGCTGATAGAATGGAGTCTCAGAAGCTCGACTCTCTCGATGTGTCGAGACAAATTCTCAAGCTCTTTCAGTCTCGCATCCAACCCTTTCTCCATGTCCATAACCTTCTCTGTTATCTTCTCCGTTAGCTTCTCAAACCCTTTCTCCATCGCTTTTTCCATCCATTTATTCAGCTTCCTCTCCAAGGCTTCTCCAGACTGTGCAGGTAAATGCCCAGGTACCTGAGAAACTCTGTCTAGGCCAACATCAACTCTCGCAGTCTCAGGGACTGCATCACTCCGCGAAGCCATGTCCAAATCAAAGAGATCTCTCCAAAATATCTTCTTCCACTACAAGAAAACAAGGTGATTCCTGACCGGAATTCCGACCAAAAAAAACGGTCGGAAATTTCCGACCGTTTTCCGACTAAATACCGATGGAATAAACCCGGTCGGAAACCGGTCAGAAATTCCCGACCATTTTTGTCCCGTCGGAAATTGGTCGGGAATTTCCGACCGATTTCTGACGATATAGAGACCGGTCATATATGGTCGGAAATCGGTCAGAAATTCCGATTTAATATTTTTTACAAACATAAAATAAGTGTGTTGCTATACATTTAAAACATGTGTTCTCACCCCGTCGGTAATCGGTCGGGAATTCCCGACGAATTTCCGACCATTTGTGGTTTCGAAACCTCAAATGGTTAAAATTTGATTACGTTTATGATTGCTAAGGTTAGATATGATATATTGAAAAAATTCAATGTTAAAATATCTTAATAATCATTCTTTTTAAGCTTTTAATCAAAACCCGACAAGAAACCGATAAGTGTGAGTATAAGTTATATGTATCGTTATGAAAGGTTACACTCGTTCTCGAAGTGATTCCTATAAATCGTCATATGATCCATTTTATGTTTACCTATTAAGTTAGTTGTTAGTAAATAAGATTAGTAGATGTTTCTTAAATCCTATATGGTTTTTAAATTTAGGATTTCATACCCTAAACCCTATATGGTCGGAATTTGGTCGGAAATTTCCGACCAATTAGGATTTATGGTATGAAATACTAATATTTCGAAAATTTCTAAGTGTTTATAAACTTGTGTGGTATAAATTGTTAATTTTAAGTGTTTATACACTTAGCATTTTATAAATGATATTTTTACACTTAGCATTTTATATTTAGCATTTTTCGGAAAATATTCATATATGGCCGGAATTTGGTCGGAAATTCTGACTATTTTCCGACGGGATTAAGCATTTTTGGAAAATCTTCATATACGGTCGGAATTTGGTCGGAAATCCCGACCAATTTTCGACGGGGATTATAAAACGAGTCAAACGAAAGCCTTTCCAATGGATTTAGCTTGGAAGCTCTTGATGAAAGTCATGCGAAATTGAGTTATCTTTCCTTCTCAAGTAGATTCATGTCATTACGATGAGCGGTTCAGGATATACAGGAGAATTATTGAAGATATGTCACTGTCGGAAAATGCAAAGCCAATCCGAATCAGCTTAAAGATCATGTCGGATGGAAATCTTCTCGTGCCCAGTTTAATCTCAAATATTGCAGACAGATTGGAAATTGAGTTATCTTTCCAATGAGAGTGGTTTCAGCTATTCCTAGTAATATTCCAGGAGTTATCGCCGATTTAGTGGACACATATCAGCATTTTTCGAAAAATCTTCATATATGGTCGGAAATTGGTCGGAAAAATTTCATAAACTCACAATAAACGTGTTAATATTATTTAGGCACTCAAAATAAATTTTCTTAATTCCGTTTTTCCGACCAATTCCCGACGGTTTTTACTTAGCATTTTTCGAACATTTTTATTTAGATTTCCGACCAATTTCCGACGGTTTTAGTTTTAGCCGAGGAAAATTGAATCCCATGGCTAAAACTGAAACCATGGGAGTTTTCCTCGGCTAAAACTAAAACCTTCGGCAATTAGTCGGAATTTCCGACTAATTTCCAACCGTTTTAGTTTTAGCCGAGGAAAACTCCCATGGTTTCAGTTTAAGCCTGGCTAAAATTTTCCTCGGCTAAAACTATACTATGTGTGGTCAGAAATTGGTCAGAAATTCCAGACCAATTTCCGACCATACGGGGTTTCGAAACCTCAAACCGTAAAAATTTGATTACACTTATGTTTGCTAGGGTTAGATATGATATTTTCAAATAATTCAATGTCCAACTATCTTAAGAATCAATATTTTTTGAGCATTTAATCCAAACCTTACAAGAAAATGAAAAGTGTAAGTATAAGTTCGATGTTTCGTTAAGAGAGGTTAAACCCGTTCTCATATCGATTCCTAAAAATCGTCATATACTCTATTTATGTTTACCTTGCCAAATTGTTTTCAGACATAAGATGTTTAGATGTTTTTTAAATCCTATATGGTATTCAAATTTAGGATTTCGTACCCTAAACCCTATATGGTCGGAAATTGGTCGGAAATTACCGACCAATTTCCGAAGAATATTAAATTATTCGACATGCAATTTTTTAGAATGGTCAGAAATTGGTCGGTAATTCCGACCAATTTCCGACCATTCTAAAAAAAAACCCGGAAAATAAACCGCCAAATGAAATTTATCAAAATTCATTGTACGCGGTTTATTAAAAATTTCCGACCGTATGGGTTCAATAAATCGAAAACTGTTCTTCTTCTTCCTCATTTCCTTTCATCTTCTCTCCTTCTTTGGATCTCTTCTCTCCTTCTCTCTTGTCGCCGCCGCCGTCCGCTGTTGCCCTCCCCTCGCCGCCACCGTCCAAGGTATCTTCTCCTCTCTCTTTTCTTCTTCCTCTTCTCCCCTCCTTGCTAACTTCTCTCTCTTCTTCTTTAGGTCGCCGCCGCCGCCTTCGAAGACCCTCGCCGGATTTGCCTCCACGCCGCCGTCGTCGCCTATCTAGCCATGTAAGAATTTTTTTTTTCCTAATCGATTTTTTAGATTTGTTTAATTTGTTAGATTTGTTAGATTTTAGGTTAATAATTTGTTATAGTTGTCAGGTTTGTTAGATTTGATTAAATATGAAAGGTTAGAATTTAGGTTAGATTGTTATTAGGTTAATAATGTGGATTTTGTGTTTAAATATTTTAGAAATAATATTGAAAAAAATAGGAAAATATTTTTGTGTTAATTATGAAATAGTTTTATTATTTCACAAGTGATTTTAATTTTGTTTTACAATTTTAGAACATTTTTCTGCATTTTACAAGCGATTTATTTTTTTTTACTAGTGATTTTAAATGATTTTTTCATTTTACATGTGATTTTAAATGTTATAAGTGTTTTAGAATTTGTTTTTAGAATATTAGTAAAATTTTGGCATTTTACAAGTGATTTTAAAATTTTTTATGTTATGTAAATTTTTTTGGCAAATAAAACAAATTCTAAATTTTCATAATTTTTTTCTGTTGTTTGGAAATATTTTTAGTATTTTCTATATTTTAAATAATTCTAACAACTAACAATTTTTTTGTTTTTTTTTGTAGGCCGTACGAGGGTTTCGATAACATTCGCCACAGTGGTTCGTCTCGAGGCATTCAACCACATCAACATAACGATCCGCCATCAGAGACCCCTAGTCCAAGACAAAGTGCGAATGTCCCGGAGTCGCACAGTCAAGCTCCTGCAATCATGTCCATCGAGGAGTTAGTCCAACAACCGGGGAGGAACTTGCACATCCGGTCGGAAATCACTGGCCTGACGGATTGGATGAAAGCGAAGTTCTCGGATTTCCCGGGCACGGGCACGAGATCGGGAACGGGAATTTAATTTTAATGTTTTTGTAATCTCAAAACAATTTTATTTTATTTCAAAACAATTATTATATTTTAATTTTCTTTTTCGAATTATTAATTTAATTTAATTTAAAACAAAATCATTAATTTTAAGAATTTTAAAAATACTATTTTTTAATTACCTGTCAGAAATTGGTCGGAAATTATCCGGTCCGGAATTGGTCTGAAATTATCTGGTCCGAAATTGGTCGGAAATTATCCGGTCTGGAATTGGTCGGAAATTATCCGATCCGGAATTGGTCGGAAATTTAGTCCCGTCAGGAAATCGTCGGGAATTCCCCGACTATTAATATTCGTCGGAATCCAGTCGGGAAAGTGGGTGGTCGGAAATTGGTCGGAAATTTCCGTCCAATTTCTGACCATTTTTGATTTCCGACGCGATAGTCCTGACAGGCAAAATCGGTCGGAATTTCGTCGGGAAAGCCGTTTTTCGACGGTTTCCTGACCGATATGGCCGTCGGAAATCGCTTGCATTCTTATAGTGTTCTTCTGAACAGTTAGACGCTCTCTCCAACTTTCAACGAGGGGATCGATGAAACCTATCCCATCATCATAGTCATCGTCTATGATCCGCTCCAACAGATCATTCTCCTCTGAATCTGGTTCCAAGATGCTAGAGATGTCCTGTAAAGATTAATAATTCCAACATCAAATGAAACTCTAAAAGATTACAAATATTACCAACTAACTATGTTCACAAACTCTTACCTTGCTGAGACCGACCGCTTCATTGATGTCATCCAAAGGATGACCTTTCATTAAACTTTCTGAGAATTTACTTGTACAACACCTTGGACATTCCTGCTCTGCGGGTACAGCTTCCCGAAATTTGCGTCCAAGATTTGGAATCGCCTCATATGCCATAATGTACACATATCGTTACATTATCTCAGTGTTAAAATCTTTAAACTAATATTTAAAATCATAAATTACTAGTAAATATTTACCTCGAGAGGAAGAACAAAGCCACCAAACGCCGCTTGCTGTTTTTGATTCACGACGCCTTTGAAGCTTTTTACAAAGCGTCAGATCTCTTTCATGGTTTCGTCAAATGTAAAACGACCCCAAGGAAATGTCTCACAAGCGTGGACATCATCAACAACACTCAGCAGCCACGAATCTATGTTACCATCAACCTTAGACTTGGCTTTCACTACCTTGCATAAGAAATACAAGATAGTGAGCTTCAACTTGTCTGCCAAGGTCTTCCTCACTGCTGAGGTCTTCTTCTTCACTCCTCCGGTCTTATTCTTAAGTTCCTCAATCTTCTCCTCCACATCTTTGATTGTTAGCTTCGGGTCCTTACCAAACATCCGCTCAATAAACTCCAAATCCCCCAATGCCTTATAGTTGTTGGGGTAATCGTGGCAGTCCAATCCAGTAAGGAGGGCATGCTCTCTCAAAGAGTACCTGATAGGCACTACGTTCACCACAAACCAGCACTCTCTCTCCTTCTCCGTAGATGTTGTCCGAAGGAGAAGCATCCACATGCCTTGAAGCATGTGGTTTGCCTCCTTAGGCATGTGGAACAGATGCTTGAATTGAGAATGATTTCGAAACCATTCTAATTCGTCATTGATATGCTCAATTTAATACCCTAACAGTACTAAAGCAGTTGTTGTAGTCTAGCTAGGGGTCGAACACAAGGATCCACAGAAATCACTCAATAAATTATAGAATCAAGCTAAGCTAAGCAATTCAGGTTAAGCAGAAAACAGAAAGCAGTAAACGATTTGTATTCAATGGGAAAAAGATATGTTCAGGGATATTTCTCAGGAAATCAATGAATGCAAATAAACTAACTAATCAGGGTTCAGGTTAAGCGCGGTTCTAGAACTCAAATCACTAATGCATAGTTAACCAACTATCGTTGCGAAAACTATCTAAATCTAAACTTCATAATCCCAAATTTCTTTGCAAATCCCTAAGAATAAATCAGCCTTAATTTCAAGTTTGATATGTTCACAAATCAATTAAACCAAATTTCTTTGCGAATAATCAATTTGCTCACCCTAGTTCTATCAGGTAATTAATTGCACTGTCGTGCCTAATCAATTA